>JAZDUH010000397.1:510000-814365 GCA_036419115.1 Scarus forsteni
GACAAAATTATTTAGTGGCAAACAAAAAAAATGAACAAAATGGACACTTTTGTCCAGATAGTTGCACGAGGGTTAAATAAAGCCAAAAACTTAAAATATAATTAAATAAAATACACATGAAGCAAAAAGCTTTCATTTACCAGTCTAAGGACTAAGGACTTGCTTCCTAAAATGTAATCCTGCTCAGACTGTGACTTCTTACTGTGAGCCACTTTGTTCACAGTTGATGAAGGAAAGGTTTCCAGTTGTAGGAGATCTTCTGTTTAGGATGAGGACAGATGAGTCGAGGCAGCAGGAGTCTCTGATGTTCAGAGTAGAAGTGTTTTTCTTCAGCAGCAACGTGTCTGTAGTAACCAGGTTACCTAACAGTATCCTCATTGTTTTGTTGGGGTGCTTCAGGAAAGAGCAGGATGAGAATTAACACTTTTCTTCGGGCTGATTGACCTACTTGTCACTGAAACTTGCAAAAGAGGGTTGGAGTGAGACCAAGGGTGAAGAGCAAACTCTTAGTTCTTACTCTTGAATTACTGAAAGGCAGAGACAGAGTTTGCCTTCTATGTGAAGCTTTGAAAGAGTTTCTCTGTAGACCAACTGATGACTGAACATGAGAAGCACTGAAAAAATGGATGGGCAAAACCATAAAGTCTTGGACCTGCTCACCCTCAGATGTCCTTCAATGAGGGTAGAGAACTCAGACCCCCCTTCCCCCTTTATATGTGACCTGCTGCAAAGCCTGGTAGGAGTCTGAGGCATTTAAGTTTTATCAGTTTCTTTGTCCCGTTTCCCTCCAAAGAAAGAAAACTAAGGCTACTGAAAATGTATGCAGACCTGAGTCTGTTCTACACATGACTGGTCCCAGGTGGTCTTAGGTGTTTCTATTCAGCCATCTGACATAGTCATCAGTCCCTGGAGACTCCAGCTCATTGTGATACTTATGTTAAGATGGTGTCCAGTCTGGATGGCAGTCACACATCTCATATACTGGTTTACCTGGTATGAAAATGGTTTTGATAGCTGAACACAGATTCTATCGACTGTAGTGAAATGTGGAATCATTGAAAGACTGTTTGGTGCCATTTTAATAACTTGTGTAAAATGACACTGTGGGGTGCCTAACATGTTTTAAACGTTAAAAAAATGTGAACACACTAGAATAAAAATCTTGTCTGGTTACTTTCAGTGAGAAGTTTTAACAATCCAGTGAAGTGTGGAGTGACGAAGAGAGCAAACATCTTGGAGGTAAAAAAAAAAAAAAAAAAAAAAGTTCTGTTCTCAATGATATATTTAAAAATCATGAAAGCCTGCAAAACTGACAATGTTTATGAAAATTCTAAGTGGATAAATTCATTACATCATTTGTCTTTGGCCTGTGATAAAGAAAACCAATGACAATGAAAAAACAAAAACCTACAGCACGGGATGACAGCGGGACATGACATGCTCTATCCATCACTGCTTTTGAAAATGTTCATTATTGTAAACATGTAATATTTGTTTTTTGTACAGTTTCCCATCCCTCTGGGAAGAGGACCAGTTTCACTAATGATACTGAGGAAGAGGAGCAGGAAGCAATGGACAAAACTGCGTCGTCACCAGGAGATCATAACTCCACCCAAGTAACAAAAGGAACCCTGAACACCACAGTTTCTGATGCTGCTGTTACACCTGAACAAACAAGTTAGTAAAAACATCAATAAGAAGAAGTTTCTCATTTAGTTTCAATGTACTCTCTTGAAAAACAATCCTCTAGGAATAATCAGGATCAATGAGGACACCATGGGCCCTAATTTTGTGGTGCAGCGCAGGGGGCACTGAGCCAGCGCAGCCTGCGCAGGGTTAATTTCGAGATGGGTGTGATGGCGCACCACGGGGAGGTGTCGACAGATTCAGGTTGGCGTAGTGACAATTTTGTGACAAAGAACTGTGAGGAAGGTGCGCTCAAAGCTCGCCAGCTCCAACCTGGTCTATTCTCGGTGCAAGTGAAGCGCACCCTTTGCAGCTTTAATTTGGTAACAGCTGACGTGTGCACACATCACCAAAGCCTCAGAGGCAGGTTTCCAGAGCGTCAGGCACATTTTTAGCGCAATAAACAATCACAGCAATCACTATTTAATGTAACCGTCTGAACCAGCATATACATTTGTATTTATATTAACTGTCCCGTCACATCTGATGTCAGATTAAAGCCGTTTGTCATAATGGAAACTTAACCTGACGGCAGCTGGAAGTTTGATGCACATCTTACAAGTCAACAATAAACAGCCTTAACATCTGATACTGAGTATATACCTGACTTTTCTCATTTCATTAAATTCAAAGAAAAGAGGGAGAAAAAAGAGAGAAAAGAAATGTTATGTCACTAAAGATTTACCAGTGATTTCCCATATTCCTCTGTTTTAGTCTTTATTTTTAACGTGATCTAAAAAGATGGAGTACATCATTGTAAGGAGGATGAGGCGGAGACACTGGGAGAGTATACAGTATATCACTAAAGGCTCTGCTATTTGGCGAGGACAAACCAGGCGTGCAGATGGATCACAAGCATTATGAATGGATAAGCCTGCTGCTGTGTAACTGTCTCTTAATTTTGTACTCCTATAATTGACAAAGGAACAGATTACATCTGTCTCGGGAGCTGGCCCACACGGTGAAGCGCTTTGTGGCCTCTGATGCGTGCCCCGATGGCCAGTCCGTTCTCCCGGTTGCTGAAGGGACAGCGGCTCTGACTGTCTCAGCTACTGGGTCTTTCTGGTACACTGTTTCCGCAGTGGCGGGGATCATTCAGACCAATCAGACTCTGCGCCTCAGCCACAGCTCATTTAAAGGCAAGGAGAGGCGCTCATTTGTTTGGTGAAGAACACACTCGGCTGTGTTAAACCCACCCACCTTTTTCTCCTCCCTCTCTTGGCACTGCAGGAAACTTGCAAAGTGTTCTGGTCACACCCTGTCCCCGTGGCAAAGGTCGACGCAGAGTAGGTGCGACTGCGACTGGTCAAGAAACTATAGCCACATAAGAGCCAACACCATTAACTCTTTGTAAGCACTAATATTAAAGATTCTGCAGACTTGTTCGGGGAGAACTTAGTCCTCTGAATGTCACTACATCCAACGACCTGATGATGACAGAAACGTGTGAAGTAATAGCACCCTAAAGCAGACACAGCAGATGTGTTTAATTAAACAAAAAGATGATTTAATACTATTTTCAACAGCCCATTTTCCCTTTTGTTTCATTAAACAAACATAGTTTTTTTTAACCTTGCCGATCAGCACTGTCGGTAAACAGCTTTGGATCATTTTACTGTACCTCAAGCAAAAGTGAACTTAAAGCTTGGTGGACTTAGTTGTTCTGAGTGTGAACTGCAGCAGTGAGCTGAGCTTTGAGACCAGGAGGGAAGAAAACTGCTGTTTTGTAAATGTGGTCTTTTGAAGAAAAAAAAACATTTGCTGTTGATTTTGAGGTACCTAAACCTGATGTTGTAATATTTCAATGTTGGGTCTTACAGGGTTAAATATAGGTTTATGTTTACACTCAAGTATGACCTTTTTACCTTTAAAAATATATGCTATACATATTTAAGTTTTTTCTTTTTAAATTTAATTGAAATATGTTCTTAATTTGAGATCGCTTTACCATTACCTATTCCAATAAGGTTATCTTAATGCTGGCATTAGCCAGTTTGTATGTTGGACTTAGTGTCAGAACTGTAAAAAGTTTCCATGGATTTGAAAGGAAATTTCAGGGAAAGTTAGCCATAGCACATGACAGAAGAGGTACGATTTTGGTGGTGATTCTAATTCATATGCAGAGTCAGGAACTTTGTAAAGGATTTGTGAACAATGTGAGACAGAACAGTTTTCCAGCTTTTACTAACCATAATGTCTGAGAACTTCAGAAACACCTTGCTGGAGTGTATTTCTGACATGGGTGTATTTTCTAAAGCTGAGGTGTGTGTGAGTGACCTCTGGGCAGTATGGTGCACTGGATTCCAGATGACCAATTATTAATGAAGCCCAAATGATATGGGCTTCATTAATAATTGGTCATCCTTCTGGGGAAAACCTGGCCTGATAGGAAGAGATGGCATCCATCCTACTTTGGATGGTGCATCCCGACTATCAAAAAACATGGCAGAGTCACACTTATGACCTCTCAGAGATGAGACCATGTTGCAGAGCTGCAGTCCTCCACGCTCCTCTGCGCTTGCTTTAGGACAGTTTTTCTCCCGTTACTGTTATGACAGCTGTGTTCATCACTTAGATAACTGCTATGGCTTTTGTGATAGAGAAGAAATAATTTAAGACAGACTCCCAAAATTTTTGAATTTTATCACATTTCCATAAACAGTGATAGAACGGACCTTAATGATTGTTACATTTATAACATCAGTCAGACATATTGAGATCAAATGTGTTCAGTTGTACAGAGGAAATATATGTCCTCATTACAAAGTTAAATTGTAACACTCTTAAATGGGTGTTAACTGATGGAGTGTGTGACTTTAAACATATTTTACTCTATTCAGTAACTGAGATGTGTACTCCTAAATCTTTTATCCACTCCTGTCCTTTACTTTCTGAATTATCCAGATGGTTATCCACCAACATGTTACAAAACTGTGTTATCATTTTTTTTTTGCCAAAGCAGTTCTTTATAACATTTGTTTCTAGTACGGAGAGTGGGGGCTGCTGCAATAAATTCTTTAAATGAGTCATAATGAAGCTCTTAAGTTGTAAATACTTGAAAAGGCGTTTCTGCAGAATATCAGATTTTGCCTTTACTTCAGTAAATGACATTAAAATGTTATCTTTATATACATCTTGTAGTTTTACTATACCCTTATTCAACCATATTTTAAACCCCAAGTCATTTTTTTGCAGGGAGGAAAAGGTAATTTTCCCATATCGGGGAGAAACAAGACAACTCTGAGGAGATGCCGGAAAATGTTTGTACTACATGCCAAATAATGATTGTGTTCTTTACAAAGGGATTAGTAGTACTTTTTTAAAAAAATTCGTTAAAGGAGCTGGGTATAGATAATTGCAAAGTGCCAAACCCTTAGATGCTAATTTTTCAAGTTCTAACCAGGGCAAAAGTACATCATTAGAAAACCAAAACATTGTGGCTCTCAACTGAGCAGCCCAGTAGTACCATTCTAGATTTGGCAGCTGTAACCCTCCCCTATCATACTGTCTGTAAATATAACACAGACAGTCTGAGTCTTGGCTTCCTATTGTTCCAAATGAAATCAGAAAGAAGCTTCCTGATCTTAGAAAAAATGACTGTGAAGGGAGTAGTGGAATAGATTGAAAAGCATATAAAAATCTAGGTAGTATAGTCATCTTTAGAGTGTTTATTCTTCCTATAGAAAGAGGTAGTAAGAAGAAGTTCCTCCTTTAGTTTCAATGTACTCTCCTTAAAAACAATCCTTTAGGAATAATCAGGATCAATGAGGACACCATGAATGAATCACTAATCTGAGAGTCAACACCAAATGATCTTTGTATGAACTGATATGAAACATCTTACATACTCTTTGGAGTTTTAATTCAGGCAAGAGGACAAGAATTGTCATTTCTCCAAGATACTGCAAGTTTAATTTTTCTTTTTCAAAAAGGTTTTCATTTCAATCCAGTTTTAAGTTATTTCATCTGTGATGTCATGTTATGCTGCCTTATTTAACAACCTAAAATATGCTGAACAACTCTAGAGCTTTTTCCAAACAAAAGGGGCTTTATTCAGATAAACTGTTCTGTTACATCGGGAATGTGCTGCTAGTCACTGCTCCAGGTTGATGGCCTCCCTGAACTCCTCTGTCCTGGCCCATTACACATCTGAAGCCTACAGCAGCTCACCTTGAGTGGGCCCCTGTTTGAATTGTTGTGGAAATTTCTTGATCTGACCATGGAGAGTCAAAAAACAAGACTGGAAAGGTAGCAATGTGCCAAGTTTGATTCTGATGAGAAGGAAGAACACAAAGGTCTAATCACAGATGTGACTGTTGCAGAGTTTAACTAGTCTTTACACAGTTTAAACATTTATTGGTTCAGTTGATGACTGAGTTTCAACCTTCATATTGGAATGATGATCATTAGGGACCTTTTTGGTACAATTGGTTTATTATTCACCAGAATCTTATCCTTGATTTTGTGTCAGTGTACTTACAAGAATTAATGATGGTTTTAACTGAAATGGTAGTCACACCAAATCATGAATTTATACAAAATAAACAAAAGGTTCAAAAGTTTTTATGTTTAAGTGGTTAAAAATATTCTCATTTTACAGCATTTTTCACACTTGCCTGAAGCCTTTACTGGCCTTTCACAATAATGAATTATAAAAATATTTCAAATAAAATGCCAAATGAAAATCTGAAACATAATCACCAAAAATGTGCATTTGACTCAGTAGAAATAAAAATGTCACATCAGTAAATCAGATTTAACAGCCCTAATATAAACATATATAATTTATTTTATTAGTTAAAATCATTGTGTTGGTTGTAAAAAAAAAAAAAAAGAGGAATTGATTTAGGTAACACAGATGTTTATTTCCACAGAAACACAACTGGAGAGTCTGTTGGAGAAACTCGGACTGCAGCATCACTTTCAGAAGAAGCTAACCCTCAGCAAAATCCTGAAGATTGAGAAGAAGACCATCACTGATGAAGCCCCCAAGAGTAATTCAGATCTTCCATGGTATTTTCTAAAGAAACTGATGATGGTTAATGTGGGAGCAAGAAATGTAAAGTTTACAGCTGAATGTGACTCAGCCTGTGAAGGTGTTTCAGATGAAGCAGAGTTTGATTTTGATGCTCTTGTTGGTGGTCTGCAGTCTGGTGACATGGTGAACCCCCTTGACATCATCACTGCTCTCTTTCTGTGTTCTGATGGTTTTGTTCAGCAAGAGCTGGCCCTCAAAATGTCCATGTGTCAGTTCTCAGTGCCTCTGCTGCTTCCTAACTGTGACACAAAGCAGTGCACACTGATGCTTTGGGCCATGAGAGACATAGTGAAGAAGTACAGACCTTCATCTCTGTCAGAGTCTAAGGGCTTTATTGAAGACAGGATTGTTGTCTCTGAACTTCCAATGGTTTCTTTTGTCAGACTAGGTGAGTGCTCGTTGTCTAAGTCAGAGATCCTTAACAAGCTTCTGAGTAATTCTCAGCAGTACCACGATACATTTGTACACCGTGACTTAGGAAATGGTGACTGTCCAAGACAAATATCCAATGGACTGACTGAAATCTCCTGGTATCTACCCTGTGGGAACAAAAACATGGATGTTTTCAATGAGCCGGTGGCTGTAGCTAACCTTCGTGGGGACATTGCTTCATTTGAAACACAGTTTGCTTTTTTGTGTCAGACATCTGCAGCAGTTTTTGTGTTTTTTGACAGTTTGGACTCAGAGTGCAAGCTGCTCACAAACCAACACCACAAGGCACAGATCTACCTGGTAGGCAACCCCCAAAGCCCACGATTCAATAAGGATGCTCTCAAGAAGGTGGCAAAGGAGCTGAACCTGAAGAAAAGCAACATCCTTTTGAAGGTCAAGCAAATGAATGATGCAGACTTCATCAATGATCTGCATAAAAGAGTCAAAAGTGTGGTGGAAAACTCAGCAGTAAAGATGAAAATTGAGCAGATGGCTGACATTGCCCGTGTACTTAAAATCAGAGTAGATGAAGACTCTCAGATGTGTCAGACTGCAAAGAAAAATGCAGATGCCATCACTGCAAAAATTCAAGAAATCCTAAAATACAAAGAAAAGCAGCTCCCTTTGCAAGGCCAAATATGGAAAGACCTAACTTCCCTGGAGAAGGAAATGTTTCGACTCCGAAAAGCCCCATCAGAAAACATAGAAAAGTACAAAAGTGATCTTCTGAAAAAGCAAGCAAAGCTTCGAGCACAACAGAACTCTTATGATATGTCTGACGCCATGACATGTTTCATCAATGCAATATCAAGACCTGGTGATGAGAGGTGTTACTTCTTGAAATGGATGCGAATGAACCTTGATAATCTGTCTCGAGAGAAGCTGTCTGCCCTCAGAGAGGCTTACAAAAACAACAACAAAAGTCCTGAAAACAAAGAGGAAAACAAAGAAGAAATCAAAGAAGAAAACAAAGAAGAAAAAAAAGAAGAAAACAAAGAAGAAAACAAAGAGGAAATCAAAGAAGAAAACAAAGAAGAAAAAAAAGAAGAAAACAAAGAAGAAAACAAAGAAGAAATAATAAAAATCGACCAACAGCTGTCCAACAGCTCACTTGGGACTGAACACTTCTTCCGTGAAATGGGTCAGATCTATGAAGCTTCTGTCTCTCTCCCAAAAAGAAATCCATCACGCAGACAGTTAGAACATCTGCCCAGACTGTGTGCAGGGTTGTTGCTTGATGGATTTCCTCTTGAGCTCGTAGATGGTGATGCCTCCAACATTCCTCTCAGATGGGTGACTGATGTTCTGTCTCAGCTCAATGACATGGTTCCTCCTCAGAGCAAGATTCTGGTGGTTACAGTTCTTGGAGTTCAGAGCACAGGGAAGTCTACTCTCCTGAACACCATGTTTGGAGTCCAGTTTGCTGTCAGCAGTGGTCGATGCACCAGAGGTGCCTTCATGTTGTTCATTAAAGGAGATGAAGATGTCAAAGACAGACTCAACTGTGACTATCTGGTGATCATTGACACTGAAGGCTTGAAGTCACCAGAGCTTTCAAAACTTGACAACAGCTATGAACATGACAATGAGCTTGCAACACTTGTTGTGGGGTTGAGTGACGTCACTATCATCAATATTGCAATGGAGAACTCCACAGAAATGAAGGACATCCTACAGATAGTTGTGCATGCCTTCCTCAGAATGAAATCTGTGGGGAAGAAACCCAAATGTCAGTTTGTTCACCAGAACGTGGCAGATGTATCAGCCCCTGAGAAGAACTTAAGAGAAAGAGAGCTGCTGCTGGAACAGTTAAATGAGATGACTCAGGCAGCTGCCAAAATGGAAAACAAAGACTTCAGGAGATTCACTGAAGTGATGGAGTACAGTCCAGACACTGGGAACTGCTACATCCCAGGACTCTGGAATGGGAGCCCACCAATGGCACCAGTTAATACAGGGTACAGTGAGGCTGTCTATGAGCTCAAGAAAAACATCATCAAAAGTTTGGGAGAGTCTTCTTCTAGTAATCTGTTGGAGTTTATCGAGTGGACAACAAGCCTGTGGAAAGCTGTCAAACATGAAAACTTCATCTTCAGCTTCAGGAACAGCCTGGTGGCAGATGCATACATGAGGCTTTGCACAGAATTCAACAAATGGGAATGGGATTTCAAAAATGAAATGTACTCATGGACACAAACTGCAGAAACTAAGATATCTAACTTTGGCAGAGTGAAATCTAAGTTTTCTGACATTGGAGATTTACTCACAGAGTTGAAAGGTGAAGCATGCTCAGAGGTGTCTGCTTGGGAGAAAAAGCTCCTTGAAAATCTGGAAAAGTACTTCAAGCAGACTGAGGGTCATGTCCATCTTGTTGAAGCCTACAGAGAGGACTTTGCAAACAGTGCAAAGAGTCTTTGTAAAGAAATGCAAAGATCTGTCCAAAACCAACTCACAACTGCAACAGACATCAGAAGAGGAATGAGAAAACTTGACAGAATCAAAGAGAACCACACAAAAGAACTGGACGAGAGGGTACGAGCATTGATCGAAGACTGCCGAAAGAAAAAAGTGAACATGACAGATCAAAAGTTAGACCAAGAATTTGACAAGATGTGGAATAAAATGTTGAAGGATCTTGATCCCTTCAAACAAAAGCCCAAAGATGTCACAGAAAGTGTAAACCGCCACCTGAGAGAGAACCTATCACACAAGGGAGGTGCCAATGAGTTACTCAGCCAAAAACATCCGAGGGATTGGGGATTTGGTCATTTTAAATACACAGCTGAACAGCTTTATGGGAAGATTAAGAACACATTTAATAGAGCATTTTCAAATAAGGATCATGATGATGCACTGCCAAGGATATCTGACAGCATCTTTATTGAATGCAAACAGTCTGTGAAAGAGAAAGTGAACAGAAAGATCGACTATCACGACACTTTCATTCAGGAGATCCTCCACATGATTGATGAGAAGCTGGAGAAACACACAGAAAAGAAGATACAGATTGAGTTTGAGGTTTCTCTGAAACAGAGCATCTGTGGATTTGCAGCCAGAGAATTTCAGAAAATGCACGAAGATTTCATCCAAAGGAACGATCCCTTCACATGTCTCAATAATGACACGGAGATGTATCGCACTGTCTTCAAGGACGAGTTCCACAACAAAGACCAGTGCCAGAAGAGAGCAGAACAATTCACAGACCGCTGTTTGGTGCCTGCTGTGTTAGACTTTATCTACAAATCTTTGGGCCGTGATATCACTGGAGAAATGGGGACAAGGTTTCAGTTCAGCACACGGATGTTCTTCCAGTACTCAGTCTTACTGGATCTGATCACAAAAGATAGTTTTGAAGACTATCGCAGCTACACCTACTCATATGAGAGGTACATCAAGAAGTGGATCCATGATGAGATGCTGAAACTCCTGACCAAGGATACTTTATCAGTGTTTGAAGACAGACATCTCAAATCAAGTATCAAGAGCATTAATGAAGCAGTGCTCAAAGCTCAGGGAAAGAAAGGGCCAAACCTGCAGAAACTGATTGAAGATATCCGTCAGGAACTAGGAACAAAACTGGTCATTTCTGAGGATGCTCTTGGTCCTTTAAAGATTCTGACCAATGTCAAGCCAGAAGAGTTTGCTCAGTGTCTCACTGTGTGTGTGGAGGACATGGAGCAAAAACTTAGAAAGAAATTAAAGGAGACCAGCATTGAAGTCGAGCTTACACGTCTTCATGTGGACCCTGAGCATGAACTCTTCAACAGAGTCATTGGGTGTAGCAAACTGTGTCCATTCTGCAAAGCACCCTGTGAGGCAGGAGGAAGTGCTCACACTGAGCATTTTACTTCTCTGCACCGGTCAGAGGGTCTAGTTGGACGCTCTTGGAAGGACTCAAAAAAGCTTGTTGTTGACATATGCACGACAACGGTGAGCAGTAACTGTCTTTTTGGCTTAAATTCCACAAATAACGAATATCACCCTTACAAAGAGTACAGAAAAATTTATCCAGACTGGAAAATCGCTCCTGATGAATCCCTGGAAGCTTCAGACTACTGGAAATATGTCCTGACCAGGTTCAACAAGGAATTTGCCGAAGAATATAACAGAAACCCTGCTGAAATTCCAGATTCTTGGAAAACCATCACAGTGGAGCTCGCAAAAGAAAGTCTAAAGAGATTATACAGAGTTGACTGAGACAGTAACATCATCCCTCTGATGTGGATTATTTGAGCTCATGGAGAATCTTCTACGTAAAAATAAAAGAAAACCACAAGAAGTCAAAGATTGTTTATGGAGTCAGACAGACAGAACGAATGAGAGATTTTCCAACTAAATCTTAAACTACTGAAAAAACAGACCAATCATCAGTCTTACCAGAGATTAAATTACACATTTATGACAAATATCTGCTTTCACTCAATGTTTTGGTTGATTAGGATGTTTTTCTGAGTCACAGCACAGATGTAGACCCACAGTTATCATATTAACTCTTTTAAACCTTGATTTATGATCATTTAATATCTGGACTTGTGTAGCTAATCAGTTCTTTAAATCTGCTGCTGAGTAGATTATCTCACTGAACAAATGTTTTGAACTTTTACTTTGATTTTTTGTATTTTTAAGAAACCATCAGCTGATCTTCTGCAGTTATTGTTTTTATTATCTTCTGATGTTTGTTTTTGTTTAAAGAACATCTTTGAAACTGATCTTTAACAAGATGTTATTGTGAAGAATTGAGAAGCAGGTTTTGCTCTTGTGTGTGAAGTTTTACTTTTATAATCATCACAGTTTAACTATTTTTTCTCATGAATTACAAATATCCTTCTTCATATCTTGAAGCAGTTTTCTGTGAATATAAATGTCCTTTAAATTTGGGTTTTTTAAAATGTCCATGACACAAATGAAAAAGTATTTCATCACTCAGAATTTTCACTTTGATTTTGATGTTTTTTGATTTTTGAAGTTCAGCTTTTCTGACTTTTATTTTCAAAGAAGTGTAAAGATGATTAATGCTGAATGATGTGTCATCACCATATGTACTGTTTTTGTTGATCTACTTAATAAAGATGTTTGATCAAGATCACAGCTGAGTTTTCAGTTCAAAGTTTATTACAGAATCATGGTCCAGATAAAAGACGATGCAACACAGACAGAATAAATGAACAAATAGACAATGATGGGTCAGAGTGGTGCAGCAGGTAGTGCAGTGCCTCACAACAAGAAGGTCACTGGTTTTCATGTTCTCCCTGTGCATGTGTGGGTTATCTCTGGGCACTCTGATACCCTCCTGCTACCAAACACATGCTTATAGGGTTCATTGGTGAACCCAGGTGTAGGTGTGTGTATGAACGGTTGTCTCTCTATGTGGCCCTGTGATTGGTTTGTGACCTGTTCAGGGTGTATCCAGTTATTGACTTTAGATTGATCAACAAAATTAAAAACATGATCGTTCCTGCAAACAGCACACAAATGTTTGTGTGACCTTGCCTAACAATCATGAATGAGCTGCTGCTGTGGACCTGTAAGTGCTTCATCCTGCATCAACCACCAACAGAAATGACATCATTAACATAAATTCATACTTTTAGACCAGTTAAACCTCATTTAATGACAGTTCATGCTGCTATATTCATCAATAACAGTCCTCTCCAGTTTATGATCATTATAGATGTTCATGTTAATATTAAAATGACCTCTTTATCCATGATTGTATTTGATTATACCTCCATTATAAATAGCTTTACAACCATATGTGGACCTTCTTAAAAGCGAGAAGCCACATCTCAAGGGGTTAACCTCACATAAATTTATATTCAGCACAGACAAATATGATGAGGACAGATAAATAATCTGGCCAATTCTTATTTTTAGTCCCTTTGTCTCAGGCTGGATGGATACATCTCTGGGTGTATGTTTGTGTTTGTATACAGATATATTTTTATTTTTATGCATATATGTGTATCTATAAAATGAAGAGTTTTATGCTCTATTGTAAAGTGCCTTGAGATAAAACTTGTTATGAATTTGCCCAATGCAAATAAAGACTGATTGATAGATTATTTATTAATTTATTATTATTATTATTATTATTATTATTATTATATATTTTTTTATTTATATATTTATTGATATTTATCAATTTAACCTGGAGAACAAACTATATATATAGATACTAAAGCGGTTTTTAAAGTCACTGCAAATACTGTTCTCTTAAACAGCCTTCATATTTGCAAACCATAGCATGACATAATGAGAGAGAAAGGATAAAAATACTCTCTCTCCTCACACTTCACCACAGAAAAATCATCTTACATTGTACAGATGTGTCAGGGTTTGTAAAAACTTATCTAAGAAAAAGTAGAAGCTCGACCCTGATGCAGACACCAGCAGCACATATTTATGTAAAACAAAAATGTAAAAATACAAAACAAAAAGTCTCTTCTAAAAAACTCAATATGAAACAAAAACTATCCTCGAGGAAAAACACCAGGAGCACAGGACTTACACAAGAGATGTGGCACAGAAGACATGAAGAGACAAAGACAAGAGGGACACAGATTCTGGACATGAGGAGAAGGACACAGGAGAGACAATCACACAGGTGAGCTCATCAGGGAAGACAAGACAGGAAGTAAAACAGGAAATAACACACAGAGGACAAAGCTACAAAATAAAACAGGAAACATCAAGTAAAAAGCTGAAGAATACAGAAACCATAGAAACCCAAGTCCAAGTTAAAGATGATTTATGATATTATCTTATGTTTAGTTAATATAATGTAGTTCTTTAAGTTTGAGTCTCAAAGCACACCAAAAGAGTTAGTGAACCTCTGCTTTAGGGGAACAAGAGTCTGATACTTGATAATCTTCTGTCTGATTTTCACTCCTAAAATTGTAGTTTTGATCCTCCTCCATGTGTCTTCCTCACTCTGAATCACTGAGTTTCTGACCTTTTTTTGGGTTTCTTGTGAAGGATGAAAAATGAAATGAGCTTTGTTTGTTTCAAAACATTCTGAAAATCGCCATTTCGCTATATTTTTCATCCATCGCCAGTGTTATTACAAAGTCAGCTCATCTATCTTCAGGTGGTCAGCTGACCTGGTAAACAAAATTTGATGACTCATCATGACACAAAGGCACACTCCTACTTTTTTATTGGTGCTCAGAACATGGCAGAATATTTATCTGATGTTGAAGAGTCAGACTAGGTTTCCACTTTGAGTCTGAGTACAGATCAGAGCTCCATGAAAGAAGAATTCAAAGAGACGAACAGCTGGTCTGAACAACAAACAGGAGCACATCAGACTAATGCTAACTGGTGTGCGCAGCAGTGCGCCATAGCAACAGAAGAGGAGTGGTTTGTGCTCAGACTTGAAACCGCTCACGTTTGGATCTATCCAGGAATATGTCTGCACTCTGGAGGATTTCTCTGACAAACCGCTGTGGTAGAGACGAGCATTTTGCAGAGATTAGCTGCTGAAGTTTGCAGTGTATGGGCTACATGTTGGATTCAACATGAAGGACAGCTCAGATGTTTGTCTGAGAGTATATGAGCATGACAAACTAAAATAAGGTCCATGTCAAAAGGAGTTTTTTAAATCTCTATCTGAGGTCCTTCAGTGAGCTCTGCAGCCAGCCTGTAACAATGGTGTCCTCCAGTGTTAGCTCATGAACAGACAAGGAGAAAGAGCATCAAATTCTGCTCTTATCTCATGAGCTAAGTGTTAATTGTCACCCAGTACTCTAGATGGGGCTGCATCCTTTATTACAAAATGCAAACATTCCCTTGACATTGTAGAAAAAAAAATAATGTAATTTTAATTTTAACACTTAGAGCTGCTCTAATGACTGTGGATACCATCTTCTGTGATTCTGTTGCAACTTTGCCCAAATATTATGAAATACGGAGGTATGACGATGGTGTGTTCAGTGCACATTATTGATTACAATCACATTTAAATCAGGCATTTGATTTTATTTTACTTTAAAATCTAATATCTGAAAAATCAGTAAAATTTATAAAAAATTAAATCTAATTTGTTCCTATGATATAGGAGGTCCAACAGAATATTGTACAGTACATTCCCAGGTAGGTTTATTGTGCTTCTTTTCCTGAAAAAACTGTAGCATTATTGATTGAGAGCAGATCCAAATCAGGCATTTGAACCTCATTTTAAAGAACAGCAAAATTTAAAGATACATAAAAAAATCAATAGAACTATGATCTAAAGTTCAACAGAATATTGTAAAGTCTTGCCCCAGGTACCTCTATGCTTACACTAGAGATGTTGAGGCTCATTTTTATGAACAAATATTGTTCTCATCACTATGATCAAGAATCTGTGGACTTTAGAGATCATAGAATTTTGACATGATGTGATTTGCTGCAAAATGAGCCCAGATGCCTGATTTTGAGACTCTCAATCAATAATGCACAGAAATTTTGAAAGCACAGAGGTACCTACCTGGGAATGTACTGTACAAAGTTACCTCAGATCAAGTACAAATAAATAACTGGATTGCTTATAGTAAAAATAGGCCTCAAATGCCTGATTTTGAGCGCCAATCATTAATGTTGCAGTAAAATTGCCTGAAATTAGCAGTTATTTTTCCACGGTGCCACTGAACGCACCACTGTCATGGCTCAAGAATATTTGGGCAAAGTGTGCAACAGAATCAGGATGGTATGACCACAGAGAGCAGCCTATGTCTTGAAGAATTATGGTGTTTAATCCACTACTTAAGAATGTCATTGTAGTTCATTCATATTACCAGAAATGTATTCAGAGTTGTCCAAATTGAAATAGCTTGTATTGCTCTGAAACTAGATCTCAATACTATGAGCTAAAGTGTTTTGTCCCAGCATATGTCATGCTGCATTATTTTTTTTCAATGTCACCAATGTGAGTATGCAGATACATGTCAGTTTACATATCATTCATATTCACATATATAACACTAAAACAAAAAGAATTCAACATAGAGGTCAGCTAAGAAACAGGAATGTATTTAAACTTCTCAAATAATCTTATAGTTTTCATTATTTTTCTTTCTTTTTAATTTAGTTTTTCAATGGTACTGAGATATACATTCAGATCTGTCATTTTAAATACATGAAAGGAGGGTAATTTTTTTAACCAAATCATTTTGTGTATAAAATACTCTGCAAGATATTAATCAGATTAATAATATATATTTCATCAGTAGAAAACAGGGTTTTGAAAATAAAATAGTATATCAGTCTTTGTGAGTAAAGTTTCCTTTTTGAGCATTCTTGAGAGATCTTGTTGAAAGTGAAACCAAAAAGAAGTGGTGTGGAAACACTCAACAAATAAATGTTTTATAGATTCTCCTTCACATCCACAGAAAGTGCATCTGTCATTTTAATCTGGGAGGAACCGACAAATGTTTGCTTTGACAGGATAGTATCTGTGAACCAATTTAAAGAGAAACTCTTTCATTTTATTTGGGAGTACATATCTATGAGGCAACAGACATATTGTGTTCCATTGTTTTCTGTCCAGATATACTGATCTGTATTCACAAGTGGGAGTGGTGACATGCTCCAGATTTTTCTTAATAAATTTATTTGTGCACTTTTTGTCCAATAGATCAACACCATTAACAGAGATTGGGCTGTCAAATACAGGGAGTGTGATATTCTGAATAGTTTGAGCTATGGTAATAATATTATAAGGGATTAACCAGAGAACCATATCAAACTCTAGTTGGGAGATATCAAAATTATAAATATTCAGAAATGCCTTATAGCTGTACAGTTCATTATTTTCATTTAAGAGTTGTTTTACAGAGTTTATATTGTTATCAGACCAGTTATCTAAGTCTAAAGTTTTCTTTCTATGTGAAATATAAGTATTGTCCCATAAGATACAGTAATGAGGAGAGTAATTATGTTTGTAGAGAAGTTTCAGACATAGTAAAGCTTGCTGATGAAAGTTAGCAAGTTTAACGGGTAGTTTGTTTCCCACTGAGAAAGGACACTTTAAGAGAAAGTTGCCTATTTTCTGAAAAAGATAATTAGGGATTCTGTTCCATAAATTATTTGGATTTTTCAGATATCTTTTAATCCAATTGATTTTATTCAGTTGGTTAAAAACTTCAGATGTTAACACATTTAGTCCTCCTTCAGCCAGAGCGTTGGTGAGAACAGTTTTTTTTCACTTTATGAGGTTTATTTTTCCATATTAAATTGTAAAGGATTTTATCGAGTTGGGAGCATGTGGATTTGGAGGCATATAATGAACTAAATGCATAAGAGGCTCTTGACATTCCTTCAGATTTGCTTAACAACGCCCTTCCATATATTGATAAATCTCTTGCCAACCAACAATTAAATTTCTTTTTAATTGCTTCAACAACTGGAGCAGAGTTGTTATGTTCTCTCTTTAGAATTATTAATAATATTGATCCCTAAATAAGTTACTGAATTTTTAACTGGAATGCCACAGACCTCAGTTTGATATATCTTTTAGGGACAAAATTTCACATTTTTTAAGTTTTAAGTATAAACCTGATACTTCAGAGAATTTGGAAATGGTGGATAGAGCTACTGGAACTTCATCAGCATTTTTCACAAATATTGTTGTATCATCTGTAAGTTGTGTTATTTTTAGTTCTTTTCCAATAACATCGATTCCTTCAACAGGGCTCTGTGTAATGAGGTAATTTAATACTTGGGCAACTAGTAAGAAGATTTAAGGAGAAGCTGGGCAACCTTGTCTTACACCTTTGTTTATGTTAAATCTATGAGATGTACCATGTAAGAGTTTCACAGAGCTGTTATTATCCTTGTAAAGTGTTTTAACAGCTTTTTTAAATAAGTTTCCAAATTCAAAGTAAATAAATTTATGGCTGACTGTGTCAAAAGCTTTCTGAAAATCCAGAAAGAGTATTATTGGATCATCAGGGATTAAATCACTGTCATCAATTAAATCTAAAACTAATCTGAAATTATTTGAGATGTGGCGTCCTGGCATAAATCCACTTTGAGATGTTTGAATAATATCGCTTAATCCAACTTTCAGTCGTTTAGCCAGAATAGAAGCAAGTATTTTGTGGTCATTGTTTAATAAAGTAATTCCTCACCAGGTGTCAATAAGTAGTAAATCCTTATTGGGGTTTGGAATCAGTGTAATTCGACCTTGCTTCATTGAGTTAGGTAGTTCTTCCTTAATAATGGATTCATTGTACACTGCAAGTAGAAACTGTGAGACTTCATCAGAGAATGCCTGATAAGATTCTGAGGTAAGGCCATCATTTCCTGGTGATTTGTTACATTTAAGATTTTTAAGAGCCAATTGAATTTCTTCAACTGATAAACTTTCATCACATTCTTTCCTAAGGTCATCATTTGCTTTTTTCACATTTTTCAGATGATTAAGTATATAAGAGCTATCACTACATGCATCCTCTTTATAAAGATTTTCAAAAGTTAGATATAAAATTCGAGATGATGTAGACATCCTCATTTATTGAATCATCTTTTTTCAATTTAGAAAATAAATTCATTGCTGCATCTCAAAGCAAAGTTTCATCCTCGCTTCCTCCACTTGCCTTAGTCCGCCCACCAGAGATGCATGCCAAAGCGAGGAAATGAAGAGAGGAGAGAGGAAACAAGGAGATTCATTTAAAGAGAAATGAGACGCCCTCTCCTTTGCAGCGCCAAGACGCCTTGTAGTGATGACGGCACAGCTGGATATGCTCTCAAAGACGGGAGAAACTGAATTAAGGAAAATAATGTAAACTCCAGGGCTCAACCACGTTAAATTCATATTCACTTTTACATCAATTCAACGTGAACATGTACATGAATGAAAAAGAAAATGTCACTTTTCCCAAGCCCAGAATGATAGGAGTTTTAAATTGTTATATTGTGGCCCTTTGTGTTCATAAATAATGTTTATTCTACAAAAGTTAAATCTGCGCATTTATAAAGAAAAAATGTAAAGGCGTGAGATAACAATGTACAATTCACTACTTTCTCCTTATTTTAGCTTGATCACAAACGTCATAAAACATGCTTTTCGTTAATGTGCATTATAATCTGCCTGACCATGGGGTCTGTTGAGGGCTGATATGTGTCAATGAGCATCTCTGTCACCTACTAACTTTTTTAAATTAATTATTGTCCATGTTTGTTTTGTTTTCCTGAACAGACCTGTCTACTGTAGCAGCCTTACAGTTACAGACATAAACACAAACAACACAGATAAATCAGGACAGACAACAGATGGAAAACCTGGAAAGAACTGCCCCATGATAGTGTTCAATATTTTCTGTGATATCAATATGACCAGCTTAGAATTCTTATAAATGATGAGTGAAATATTTCTTTACACAGTGAAGACAATCAAACAACAGAGATATTGTCACAGTCTCAACCTTCAGCCTGCCACATTCCTGCTGCAGCCTAATCAGCTCAACTCACCTCACCTGCGCTCCTGCTCACACCTGCACCTCATCTGCTGCAATCTGGCCACCTATTTAAACCACAGCTCCACACACAGCCAGTGTCAGACTGTCTTTGCCTTCATGCTGAAAACTCCAGACCTGTCTTACAGACTTCTGTGAAGCCTGCACTTGTGTTTCCTCGATTATCCCTCCTCCTGATCAGCCTCCTCGCCTCTCTCTTGCGCATTTTGTGCTTTGGAACGTTCAATATGGCTGCTCAGAAAGTACTTGTGTCTGGAGAAGAGAAGAAAGGAGACTGCATTTTAGCATTGGGATGCACCCCAGGTGTGAGTAGGGTGTTTCTGCAGAGCCACCATCCACAGCTCAACATCTGGTCCACAGCTCAACATACAGGACTTCATTATTGTGAATTATCCACACTGTTAGAGTACTTTCAGATTTGTGTGTCATACAAAGTATTTGTGTTAACTTGTTTCCACAAGAAAAGACCATGGGACAGTTCTTAGCCAAAAAATACTGCACTTGTCTCTGAATGGCATGAAACAGCAGAAATAGACACAGGACAAAGCTGTCACCAAGCCAGGAGGGGAATACCATAGACATGTATAGAAAGACTAGATGGCTGGATTTACTGAGTCACATAAGTGCCATCTTGGTACAGGGCACATTTCTGTTCTGCTCTGTAGTACTCAACTGAGGATAAGACACCTGCTTAAACATATTCAACATACTGAGGCTTTACTTTCTAAAATCTTTACAGATTTACAGTTAGGTTTATTACAAATGTTAGAAGAAATGTATCATCAATATATTAATATTATTTTTTTTATAAAATTTTATAATCTTCAGTATGCAGTATCAAAACTACATCTGACATGTCACTACCCTCTAGTGGACACAGAGCTGAATTACACTGACATGTAACATGAATAATAAAACCTCACACTGTAACAGCATTGATATTATATATAACATTATCATTGCAATTTATACATTTTTGTGTTTGTTTATTGTCTACAGAGTTAAAGTTAATCAGTTTCACTGCAGACTTTGAATCCCCATATGTTTGAGCCACGGTCCAGATGTTGATCTGTGATGTGGCTCTGCAGAAATCTGTTGCTGGTTGTAGCCAGCCGCCAACCCTAAAGCCTGTAAATGAAGGTTCATGAAACTACCAAAAGCTGAATTACTCAGAGTGTCCACTTGAGCTGGTAACCTGACACCTTAATGATTGTGTGCATGGAAAACACATTTTACACCTTTACTCTCACACATTCAGCCCAGTTAAAATGGCTTCAGTTTAAAACTATGATGCATATGCTTTGCTGTGAGAGGCAGTGATTTTATTTTTTTTTTTTTTTGTGCCAACTTTTTTTTAGTGAGGATTTATTGAGAGTTTCCAGTTTTTCAAATTCAAAGTTGATTGCTCAGACGGCCTTTAGTCCTGCCTAAAAGATAATCTCTCTGAGGAGGTTAAACTTGAGTTCTGCAGTATGGCAGCATCCATTAGAGCAGTGATCACCAACTGGTGGCCCTGGACCACATCAGGCCCCTCAAAGCTTTCCATCTGGCCCCCTGATATACAGAAAAAGATTAGGGTCACTGCAAATAAATAAATGAATTTATATTTAGATAAAACTCTTTGTGACTAAAAAAATCAAGATTTTTAAGAAAATCATATTCGAAAATTAAAGTTAGACTTCTCAAATAAAAGTAATTTTATTTAATTTGGACTTTGAACTTTTCTCAGCTTTTTTTCACACAGACTTTAAATCAACTTTATCCTTTAATTTCTTCTTTTTCTGTTGTTCTTTTTTGGCTCTTGTCTTCAGTGTTTGGAAAATGAGAAAATGCTCAGGGTTTCTTGAATCTGGTCCCCAAAGCATTTTCCAGGAAAAAAACTTTCTAGACAAATGTAGTTGATGTTCTCTGTGTTAGAGGGTGTTTTATAAGTGGTATGTTTATGACAGAATAAAAAATATATTCTAAAATAAACTTCAGAAACCATAAACCTTATTTAAACATTTGTTTGTGTGTAAAATTAGTTTTATTGCAATGTTCATATCAGCAGTATCTGAAACTTGAAATAAAAATATGCATTTGAAGGAGATTACTTGCTTGGACATGAAATTGTTTTCTCCTAAGTTTCTCTTCTTTTTTTAAAGATTTTCTCTTATTCCTTATTTCTATCTGTTAATAAAGAAAAACTAGGAAACAGTAAAAAGAGAAAAAGGAAAACCTTTATTCACTTCACTATTTTGTAATTTTTGGAAATTTAATGTTTTTCTTACGAAACCATTTCAGTTTTTTATAATTATTTTTTGACTAATTTATTTATTTATTTATTTTTATAGCTGAAATTTCACCTGTCATTTACTGTTGGCATTTTTACAGTGGACCATATTTTTGACATATTGCTTCTGAAAATTGAAGGTTTATGTTTATATGCTTTACATTCAGCAAATTTATACTAATTTGAATGTGCAAAACTCCATAAGCTGTATTTTACACCAATAATACCCTAAAATTGAAGGATTTTAGATTTTTATTTTTTAATGTAATTTTTGTGCCTTTATTGATAGGAGAGAGACAGTGGATAGGCTTGTGAAAGGGGGAGAGAGAGTAGGAAGACACTCTGCAACTGGTCACAGGCTGGATTCAACCTGAACCGCCAGAAGAAGTACATGTGCCTGGTTGCTAACCAAACCGCCAAACCAGCACCTTTTTAGATATTTCTAACATTACGCTTATTTTCTTTTAAAATGTAAGAATATTTCTTGTAAAGCTTTATAATTATAACATTTTCACATTAAAATCTTTTTTTCTGTTGATTTACTGATGTAATGTATTTAATACAGTTTAAGACTTTTTGGGGTTTTACAGTCATTTACTGTTGCTATTTTGACTGAGTTTTTTTTTTGTTACAGTGCACAGTATGACTGATGTTACTTTGGTTTTATGCTTCCATCCAAAGTCATCAGCTTCAGCCTGTCTCTGTGCTTTTAAAGTTTAACTGACTGTGGATTCAGTAAACCATGTGATTTTCCTCAGTACAAAGTTTGGATCAAATCCAGTGAACTATGTGATGGAGGTCTCAATCTGAAACTGAAAGTGTTTCTGTTGTAGAATAACAGGAGCATGCAGGCTGCAGTTTGCTCTTCATCAGGTGAATACATGAGAGAGACCTGTTTGCACTGAGAAGACCTCCAGGATCAAGGATCACCAGAGATAGCAGACAGAGACTGTCCAAAGTTAAATTTGACACAATAACAGAGCAACATGCAATTCATGTTGAAGATTTCAAAGAACAGAAACAGAAACAGAACAGAAAAAATCTGAATCTGACTTGTGATTGGTGGTTTTAGACCAACAACAAATGCTGACATGACTTTACAATTTAGGCAGGAAAACATGCCAGTGTAGAGGTTTTGGTATTTAACTTCTAAATCATACATACATTTTCTCAGTACAAAGTTTGGATCAAATCTCATGTTTTCAGATTTTTATCAGTTTGAGACCAAAATAAAATGCTGATAAAGGACTTTAACATAAAAAATATAAATGACTTTTAACATAAAAATGCTGAGGACTTTTTTTTCTCACACAGGAAAAACATGTTCATGCAAAAGTTTATTTTACATTTGATAAAATTTATTTCCTCCTCCAAACATTTATGTTTTAATGCCCTAGAACAGTGTGTTAACAGTGTGCTAATAAAATGTCCAGTGGGTGTAAATGTTGATGAATTTATTGCTGCAGCTTGTGATGCATTCACAGTTCATCTCCTTCTGTAGCAGTCATGCTGAGGACTGTGTCACTTCACTGACCTCCTATTTTTTTGTCTTACTGTTTCTCCAGTTGCTGACATCATCGCCTCAGGTGATGTTAAACAATATTTGATGTTACTGTTAAGCTTATTGACAAGTCCAGATTAGATTAGTCAGCCAATCATTTATTGACAGTATGTGAGGCAATACACAAATACTAAGTCACTCAGCTTTGAGGTCTCTGATTTGTCCAGAGCCTCTGACAAAGGATTTACAATATCTTATGCACTCTGTATAAATTTTTGATTTGGAGCAAAGTGTACAGAACAGGAAATATGTCTGGTTTTATAAGTTTTGTCTGCAGGGAAAGCTTCAACAGCATCTGGTCTTTGGTTTACCAACAGGAATACAGAAACAGGTTGGAGAGCATCAAACAACAGGACTGAACTTCATTAGCAGATATATGAAAACTAAAAAAAGAAGAAATCTTTGAATATTAATAAATCTCAATATATGACATTTTTTGTTTATCAGCTTTAGCTTTTCCTGTGCTTTAATCAACTTTTTAAGCTCCCCAATGTCTGATTCTGTATGTTTGAGTTTATCTGTTTGACCAAAGCTCCAACAAAGAGATGAAAAAAGATTTTCTTATTTCATTTTGTGAAGTGGTCTGTTTTAGTAAGTGGTATGTTCATGCAGAATAAGAATTGTTTTAAAATCTGCCCATAAAGACTTAAATTTAAACAGGTGTGGCACAATTTGATAAAATGATTTATACAAGATGATCTGAAGAAATATAATAATTTGACTTGTTGGTCAGGTGTCATGACCAACAAATATGCTGATAAAGATGTTTTCTATTTAGCAGGCAGGAAACATGAACAAACCACCTTTGTCATGTTTGAAAATTTACAGTTTTTAGACTACAAAACAAATTTCAAGGTATCTGACATCTGTTTTTGTGACAATCTGGACTTTACTGGTTGGGTAATATTTAACCTGGGATGAAGTTCTACCTTTATATTTGAGGTATTTATTTTAAACAAGACGCTGATGTCTAAATATATACATACATTTTTGTGTCATGATGTTGTGAGTATTGTATTTAAGACAGTGTTGAACTGTGAAGTGCAGAGGACACTCCAGGTCTCCTCTCCATGCTGCATGTTTCCTGATAAAAACTAAACCAGCACTGTTTTGTTCTTTTCTTTTCTTTTTCTTTTTTTTTTCTATTTAAAAAACTAAATAATATTTCACATAAAATTTTTTAAAAACATAAAAAAAACTTCTGTTGATAAGGTGATTAAATATTTGATGTTACTTTGGGTTTGTTTTCCAAACAGTTCTATGTTCCTGTTTGACTAAAGCAGTTTTTTTGAGTGCTCCTAATTTATCTGATGTCCCAGTCCGTTCACCCTCTGATTCCTGATATCAGCTAAAAAAGACTGTGGAAAAACAAGCAAGATTTTTCCAAAGTTGTAAAAGGACAGTCATTCCAGTAAATGTGATGGAGTCTCAATCTGAAACTGAAAGTCTTTGTTGCAGTATAACAGGAGCAGCATGCAGGCTGTTTGAGTTTGCTCTTCATCATCAGGATACATGAGAGAGGGCCTGGTGCTGCACTGAGAAGACCTCCAGGATCATTGATGTGCATCAAGCCCTGCTCTGCTCCAAAGTGTGTTCTACATCTTTATATTTTACTTGACAATAACAGTAAACTGCATCTGATTGAGTGCTTTAATAAAGCTGAAACAGAAGCTGACGAAAAAACAGAGGAATCAGGGACTTGTTTTAATGGATCTTAATGTTTCAACTGACTCTAAAAACATTTAGACACAATTTCAGGCCTGAAAGACATGTGTTAGAGCCAAAGACATTTATGTCTGAGCATACACATTTTTTTCTTTAAAAATTAACCTGTCTGTCATATTTTTGATTATTTTTAAAGCACTCTCACAAGGCTGGATCACTCATCTTGTCAGGAGCAGAACATTTACATTTGAGAGTTTCCAATAATTAATTGATTCATTTAGCTTCTGTCATTTTTCACATAAAAATGCCACAAGGATAAGGATATTAACAGAAAACAGGCATAATAATAACAATTTACTAATAATAATAATTATAAAAATAATAATAATTTAATGTAATGGTAAAGTGGAAAATAACAGTAGTAATATGAATATAATAACTTAGTTTTAGGTTTATAATTTAATAAATTCTTTTACCATCACATTCACTGATCACTTTCTATACTTTCTTTACATAACTTCTGAACTGTTTTTCTTTTTGTTTTTCTGGCAGTTCATGTTTCTTTCACTTCATGACATTTGTGTAATGTTGTAATGCATTACTGCACTGTAATAATTATAAATATATAACAGAACAGTCATCATTCTAGTTCCATGAATTAATGAAGGAGAAAATCATTTACATAAGCTTTCCGCTCCTTGCATGATTTGCAACCAGTGGCGATGTTTGAGACTGAAAAGCTCATTTAAATGTCTAAAAAGTGGTGATATGACTGCTTTGTAGACATTTCATTGAGCAAATATGCACAGAATATTCATCTTTTGTTCAGAATCAGCTACTTACACAGGTGTGGTGCGACTTCCTTCATTCATCTGAGCGCCCCAGCTACAGTGAGACGCTGAGGTGACTTCAGCGCTTAAATAAACATAGATTTGTTCACTGTGAAACTGACTCATTTGATAAATGCTGTTTGTCCCAGATGACACTCAGTCTGTCTATGACATGTTCCTGAGAGCTTCTCGCATGATTGGATGATCTGTCTGAGGTCAATCCTTTTTTTTTTTTTTCTAAATCCAATCATTTATCTTAAGGCTCATCACATATCTTAAGTTTACATTCATTTTCTGACTGATAAGGATTTACTCACCAGTATTTTACTTTTTTGACTAACAAAGATTCTCTGACCTTTTTCTTTCACCAACAAAGCAGTTTGGCTGAGCTTCTCCTCTAATTTATCACAGTGTCAAACAGTGGTCTCATGTTCCTGCTATAAGCTGCAGTAACAGATAGTATGAATGTAGACCAGTCAATTTGATAGTTTCACTGAGAAAATTAGAGTCAAACACAGATCAACTCCTGATTGATTTAGTTCATGAAAAGTGATGGTCTTTTTCAGCATTCCTGTATGACAAGGTGAGCTGTTTTCACTGGAAGTCACAAATTGTGTTGTTCTGGTCAAAGCTTGTAAAATCAGGAAAAGACACAAGTTTAGAACAGTCACAGATCATTTATTAAATAAATGTATGATGTAGGCCAGAAATACTTCCTCCAGCTGACTGACCAGCAGGCCACTGGTGTCAACCTCAGAGCTCTCTCTTTAAAATGGATCTTAACAATGAACAGTAGTTAACTGAAAATTAAACCTGCCTTGCTGAGTTCTGCTTATGTGCAAAAACATGCAAAATAAGAATGCACTGAATCCAGGTCAATGTTGCTCAGATTTTTAACTAAATTGACCACGTCTGTCAAGCATTCAGCAACCTAAAGATCACACAAACACACACACACACCCACCCCTCACACACAAATTGCTTTGTTAAACTTTACTTGCATTTTAAAATAAAATTGATAGTGTCACTTTTCTGCTGTCATTCTGCTTACCTGTCACTCAGATCTCAAAGGTGTAGTCAGCGATGTAGAAAACAGGGCATTGTTGATAAACTAACCAATAATAATGACTTGTCAGACAATAGTAGCCAATAATAATAATAACAATAACAACAGTACATTCTGGCAGATTAGACAATAAGATGAATGATTGACTGTTACTGTTATGTGAAGCACCACAAAGCTACTGTTCTATACTTTCCTATCCAGCAGACACTTGAGCCGCTCCTTTTTGTTTTTCTGGCATTTCCTCCAACGTCCAAAGCAAAACCACAGACTGCACTGTAATAGTATCAAGAAAATAGCATAAAGCAGACACAGCAAATGTGTTTAATTAAACAACAAAGATGAAAATACTGTTTTGTGTTTTAACAGCCCATTTTTCCATTTTTGACAAAACAAACTTTTTAAATTTGGGTTTATGTATTCATTTCATTAATTATTATTATTCTTTTAATTATAAAAAAAAGTTATACACATTTAAGTTGTTTTTTATTATTTTATTGTCAGATGTTCTTAATTTGAGATCACTACCATTTCCTATCAATAAGGTTTTGTTCAGCAGACCTTAGCCAGTTTGTATGGTGGACTCTGAGCGCCATAACTTTTAAAAAGTTCACAGATCTGAAAGGAAATTTCAGGGAAAGTTGTGGCACGTGACAGAAGAGGTAAGATTTTGTGGTGATAAAGTTCAGCTTTTTGTTTTTTTACACCATGAACCATGCTCAGTCTGTCAGTGCTGTTAGAAGAATCATCCTCATTATAATCATATTTTTACAGTTCCCCATCCTCTGTGAAGACAAGAGAGCAGGAGCAGCAGACAGAGACTACAAAGTGCACCTTTTTTTTTCACATATATTTATTAATGTTCATTTAACATTAACATCCAACAATTGAAAATATCAAACATTTGGCAGAGATTATATACAAAACAAAAACAAAAAAACTATAAAAATAAACAAATTCATAAATAAAGATAATAATCATTAAAAAGTATACAAACCCATAAATTACACCATACAATCCTACAGTAAGTGAAATGTTACCATTAGCCTTCTCATTAACCCATTTCAGTTTCCATTCATAAGTTCTAAAACATCTTCCAAATGTCAGAAAATTCACTTTTTTACAATATATGTTGTTTTCAAGAGCCAAACTTGAGGATAGACTAGTTAACCAGTAATCAAAAGAAAGGAAAGCAACATCTTTTAACATTTATTGATGTTTGGCTTGGAAAAGGAAAAGTCCTCCATTTTCCTCTTTACAAGACAGAGAGCAGTCATCAGGATAAATGCCTAAAATACATATCCAAGGACATAAAGTTACTGGACATGACGTGTTCTGAGAGATATATAAGACAGACTCCCAAATGTTTTGAATTTTATCACAGCTCCATAAACAGTGACAGAACAACCTTGATGATTGTTTATTTATAACATAAGATATATTAGATCAAATGTGTCAGTTGTACAAAAATATATGTCCTCACTACCCAGTTAAATTGTAACACTCTTAAACGGGTGTTAACTGATGGAGTGTTAAACATATTTTACTCTATTCAGTAACTGAGATGTCTACTAAATCTTTATCCACTCCTGTCTTTTACTTTCAGAATTATCCAGATGGTTATCCACCAACATGTTACAAAACTGTGTTATACAAAGCAGTTGTAACATTTGTTTCAATATGGAGACTGCTGAATAAATTTTTTTAAAGCTGGTGTCACGATTTGAAACAGCCTGTTTCCTTACCGTGCAAGATCCGCCCCAGCTCTTAGCATATAAGCCCTCCGCAGAGCCACACAAAAGCACACAATCAGCAGCAAACTCAATCAAAACAGCTCAGCTCAACTGAAAGTATCAAACAGACAGACATCTCCTTATAACACACAGCAGTAGCATTTAACTGTGTGTTTTAACAACAGCAGAGGATTTATCTTTTCAGCCTGTTCCCCCAGCTTACAGTGCTAACGATTCCAACAGGCTAACTTCCACTACAATTATTAGGACAGGCACAAACCAACCAGATAATTGCAGACATCTCACACTTAAACAAAGCCATTACCTGATCAACAAAGATGTTGAATCTGTTGAGCTATTTATCAGATGGAAGGTTAACCATTTCCTAGCAGAAGGCAGATTTGTTGGCTAGGCTTTTCTGGCTCCATGATAGTTCAGTAGCTAACGCTGCTAGCTGCTCAGGAAGGGAAACACCATGGGCAGGATGCTGACTGCATAGAGGGAGATTTTGGTTGATAAAGTTCAGACTACTCACGGACCAATTAATGCTCAGGTTCTTCAGGTTTGATTGGAAGATCATCTTTATATACTGAATGGATTTTTTTACAGTTTTTCCCTCTGTGAAGACACCAGAGATAGCAGCAGACAGAATACAACACCTTTATAAATGGTGTTATTAATGTACAAAGCTTCCAAATCAAAGACCATAGCTTTAAATGAGTCATAATGAAGCTCTTAAGTTGTAAATACTTGAAAAGTGTTTCATTAATTATATACAAATTTTGCTTTTACTTTACTTTTCCTTTAATTCATTAAAAATGTTATCTTTATATACACCTTGTAGTTTTGCTATACCTGTAATGTATTGAGCTGGTTCGCTACCCTTACTCTGAACTGGAAGTAAAAGGATTTAGCTACAGACTATATGTCCGCTATGTGAATGAACTCACTAAATGATTGACTCGTTGATTTTAACAATGTCCTCCAGTTATTTCACAACATTAGACAGACATTACAATACTGATTCAACCATATTTTAACAAGTCATTTTTTTTTCAGGGAGGAAAGGGTAATTTCCTCATATCGCAGAGAAACAAGACAACTCTGAGGAGATGCCTAAATATATATTTTATAAATGTCTTTTTTCAGCATGTGCCTTTATTGATAGTAGAGACAGATAGATTTAAAGTGAGAGAGTACAAGACACTCTGCAAACTGGTCACAGGCGGATAAACCTGACCGCAGAAGCAAGTACATGGGGTGCCAGTTGTAATCAGAAAGCATATGCCTCATCATGCCTATCTTAGAAAAATGAATATAGTAATAGATGAAAAGCATAAAAATCTAGGTAGTATAGTCATCTATATAGTGTTTATTCTTCCAAGTGTAGAAAGAGGTATGTTGTCCAACAGAGATCTCTGTTAATTTATAAACATGGGCTGCCAATTGGCTGAACTAAGATTACTAATTTCAGGTGTTATTTTAAAGGTGCAAAGGAGAATTTATTGAAGTAATGCTGCTTGTAACCTCGAACTGGGAGTGACATCATCTCTTCTTATCAGCGTCAGTTGAAGTCAGAAAAAACATGCCGATCTACCAGGCTATTGTTAGCTGTTGTTAGCATGCCCCGCGTTGTTGTATGAATGTGATTATCACTATGGCATTTTGTAAATATAAATCTAACAATACTATGTATACAGCTGATCTAGAGCGACACACCCCAGTCAGAAGTGCAAATAAATTGATTATTACAGGAGCTAAATAACTGTTCACACTGGAGGCATTCATTGAGACACCGGGTGGCGAGGTTTCACCGAGTTCCCAGCAGAAAATTCACTTCAGCAGTTACCACTTGTAACTCAAAATTCCTACTTCACTACAACTTGAACCCCAGACGTGAAGCCAAAGTGTGTTTGTTTGTTGTGGTGAATGCAGCATGGATCTTTTCAACTCTGCACTGCTACAAGTTTTTTTTTCACAACTGGAGGATGCAAAGCCACGAGGTAATGTATCTCTTAGTTACGATAGTTTTTGATGTGTGACCAAGCAATGCGGGAAAGTTATATCGTAGTAGGTAAAAATCGCTACATACAGCTTTTCAGCGGATATAAATGATATAATTTTGTTTCTGTTTTAATTGTCTATCCCAGAAAACCAGACTAGTCCAGCCTACCATTGGATCAAGGCTAAAGAATAGCATTTATAGATAACCTATTAAGATGCTATTTATAGCTGTAAACTCATCGATAAGTGCGTAGATTTCGATCAGGCATCAGTCTAAAAGGAGACTTTTTGTAATTACTGAATTCACAGTTTAATACCCATTTAAAATCCATCTGTTAAATGGGTGGGTGGGGTGCTACTGAATTTCTTCCTGTCTTTACAAAGTGCACCTTGAATTTTAGATCATTTTACCATTACCTATTCCACTAAGGTTTTGTTTATACTAACCTTAACCAGTTTGTTTGTTGGACTCAGGGAGTCATAACTTTAAAAAGTTTCCATGAATTTGAAAGGAAATGTCAGAAGAAGTTGGCCATGGCACATGACAGAAGAGGTAAGATTTTGGTGGTGATTCTAATTCATACTTCATACAATTCAACTTCAGAAACACCCTGTTGGAGTGTATTTCTGACATGAGTGTATTTTCTAAAGCTGAGGTGTGTGTGAGTGACCTCTGGGCAGCATGGTGCTCTGGACTCAGTTCTGGTCCCCATCAGTCAGTCTCAGCTCATCAGTCAGTGTCAGACACACATGTTGATGCCCGAGCATTAGCAGCACTGAGGACAGCTGTACCTCATCCTCTCTATGCTGACTTTGACTCTCAGGAGGTATTTGTCCCATGGCTTTATTTTTATTGATCAGGAACCACTGTGGAGTTTGATGATTGACCAGCATGTTTCAGAGCAGTCAATGACTTTGAGTGTTTCAACGGAAACATGTCAGAACAAGTCTGTGGACATATACATGTATGTACACATATGAGACATGATTCGGGCAATTTGGCTAAATCCAAGGCTGATGCTATTAAAAGTCCTTTGAGTTTCATTGTGACTAAAACTAAAATATGAGTGACAGCAGGAGAGACTGTCATCAGAGTGATGGGACAGATAAAGTTCAGCTTACTTTGTTTCACACACCATGAACCATGCTCAGTCTGTCAGTGCTTTTTAGAAGAATCATCTTTATTATAATCATACTTTTTTACAGTTTCCCATCCCTCTGTGAAGACATCAGAGAGAGACTCCTCAGGGTGAGGATGAGAGTCACACTGTGACTAATGCAATTGAGAAAGAAGACGAGCAGGAAACAATGGGCACGACAACATCGTCACCAGAAGATCAAAACTCCACCAAAGATGTAAAAGGACCCCTGAACACCACAGTTACTGATGCTGCTGTGACACCTGAACAAACAAGTGAGTAAAAACACCAATAAGAAGTATCTCCTTTAGTTTGAATGTACTCTCCTTAAAAACCATTCTGTATGAATAATCAGGGTCAATGAGGACACCATGAATGAATCACTAATCTGAGAGCCAACACCATTAACTTTTTTTTTTTTTTAACTTGTCGTGTCCAGCATTGCAACAGCAGAATTATGGTCTGGCTGCTATATTGTGCAGAACACATTTATTTTGCCAAGAGGAGCTGTTTGTATACAAGGCTCCCCTTGAGTTTTAAGTTAAACTTTTTATTAGTGTTTTTGTTAATTCTTTTTTATTTGTTTTATTTTATTTTGTCAACGCCATATATTGCCAAGTTGGGAGATTATTGCTTGACCAAACAAGGGTGGTAATAGATAGGAGAGAGGGAAGAAAATAGACAAAAAGCGAGAGAAAAACAACAAAACAACAGTAAAGAACAAGTAAAGAACAAATAACCAGCTGCTGAAGAAACCGTATCCTGAGGTCTTTGACACTACAATCACAAGGAGCACCTGAGGAGAGAAGAACTGGAGAGATCATTAGCAACAATGAGCACAGCAACAGCAATTGTAAATGTATATATATTTACACATAGACATTTATATACATAAACACACAGATATCGGCATCTATGGGAGCGCGGCTGAAAGTGCAGATTATTTGGATTAAGTTGTGCTTTGTGTTTAGTGATCATGCAGAGTGGTCATGCAGATGTAGCCCCACTGCCTCTAGGGGCCAGACGCACACTGAGAGGGCCCCCAGCGCCATGCAGCCAGCGCCACGAGAGAGCACAGAGCAAAGGCAGCCCACCACAGAGCCAGGGGCGTGCCAACCGAGGAGAGGGCCGGAGAAGAGGAAGAAGCAGGAGGTAGACACCCACTGACAGACTGAGACAGGCCCGAGAGAGTGAGCATAGAGCAGGAGATGGGCACCACAGAGGAGCAACCCACCCACTGCAGGGGAGGGCCCAGCCCGGCACCCGGCAGAACAGAACCAGCCCAGCCCGCCACTCACTGCGGGCCAGCACACGCTCCAAGCGCCGCCAGACTCCAGGGACCATGGAGATCCATGTTTCTGTCCAGAGAGCCAGCGCCAGCCTGAGGTCACCAGGCCCCTGGCACTCACACACCAAATGCAGAGGCATACACTAATTCCACACTGCACATCCACCCAACAAATTAATAGGATGTGATGATCCATCAATACAGACCGACACACCGACCGCCCAGCCGATCCAACCACACAGATGCAGAAACACATCAACACCGTGATCCCCAACACACGCCCAAAACCCGACCGACACCTGTGCCCTGCCAACACAGACCGCCCCAAAGCCCCCAAGCCCCATGCACCCAGCACGAGACAGAGACAGAGCCAAATGGATCTGCGGCACCCAGGCAAGACACAGTTGACCTGACAGCAGAGGATGCCGCCACACGCACGACAGGAGCACCCACCACACAAGAGCAGCCACGCCTCCTCCGATGCAGCGCACCGACCACGAATCCCACAAAGCCAGGAAGCAAAACAGCGGAGCCCAGCACCACACCGACCACCAAACAGCAAGCAAACTCCGACCACACGGACACACAAACCGCAGCACCCAGGCGCCACAGTAGAACAAAACCACCAACACCAAGCCAGCCACTTCAATAGCTCCAACTCGCCAGAAACGCCCGGATCCAACCCAAACCGCAGCTACACATCTCAGGCCCGACAGAACACAGTCAAACGCCGGAGGCCAACAACAAGATCAAACGTTAGCCCAGCTACCCCAACCACAGAGCCGCACCACCACCCGACAACAAACAAACACCACAGCGAACGACAAGACCCACAAGGCAACAGCGGGGCAAAAAAAAGCACCCCACCAACCGAGCCCGCCCAACTCCACAACACACGACTAGACCACAGAGATGGCCACAATCCTCCACAAACCACCACACCCAAAGGCCAGCACACTGCCCCACACCCCAGCAACAAAACCACCAAAATCGCCGCATCTCCCGCCCCAGGTCAAATGCAGCCGATCCTGCCCAGCAGCACACAGCACCGCCCCCAAATCGATCAAGGCCGAGCCCACAAATCAAACCGCACCAGACACCGCAAACACCGACGCCCCAAAGAATCAACACCGACAGTCCCGAACTGGTGACCCACACCCCACATATTAATTACACAACGACACAACAACACAACAACATAACGACCAGGAAACTTCCACCTCTGTTGCCCCCTCCGATTCAGATTCAGATTCAGAGCCTTTATTGTCATTGTCACAAAGAACAATGAAATTACGCTTTGGAGCATCCATACAAAAAGTGCAATCCATATAAATAAATAAATTCTCCAGTGTGTAAACACTTCACTCAGACTGACATCAGTACGGGCGATAAAGTAAAGTGCAGAGCAGGGTCCATCATATACCTGAGAAGATCATCAGTGCGTGTGTGTGTGTGCATGGAGAGAGTTGTGATGGTGATGTACTGCCAATGCATACCAGTTCATGCTATTAGTGGTGAATGTGGATTACTGTCCATGAGTGGGGGGCAGAGAGGGAGGGGTTAGAGTTCAGAAGCCTCACAGCCTCTGGATACAGGCTGCTGGTCAGTCTGGATGTTCTTGCCTGTATTGACCTGTACCTTCTCCTGAGGGCAGCAGACGGAAAAGGTGGTGGGCTGGATGGTGCTGGTCGTGCAGGATGTTGTGCACTCTCCTCAAACAGCGAGTGGAGTAGATGGTGCTGATCTCTGGGAGAGTCATTCCAATGATTCTCCCTGCGTCGTGGGTAAACAGCGTGTAGAGCAGGGGCTCAGAACACACCCTTGAGGGGCTCCGGTGTGAAAGGATAACGGTTCCTGCAGCTTTTACATTGTTTATAGAATGAAGAACAACAATATACTCACCCAGAAGGCTTTCCTGATGCAAACAGTGCCGAGATATTTAGATCCAAAATCAAGCAGGACATCGATATAATGGTAGCCTGTAGGGCATGGATCGCCGCTCCTAAAAACTTCATTAATCGCCCAAAAACTCATGTTTTTCACCAATATTCCATCATGATACATTCCGGATGATCCACCATTGCAGTCTGTGTCTCTCCACACAGCAAATGTGTTTAATTAAACAAAAAGATGATTTGACACTGTTGTATGTTTCATCATTCCATTTTCCCTATGATTAAACAAAATTATACGCTTTTTAAATATGGGTTTTTGTAGACATTCAAGTATGACTTTTAAATCAAAAAGCATTACTATACATATTTAAGTTTGTTTTTGGTGTTTTTATTTTAAAAAATATTCTTAAAGGTGCAGTGTGTAGAATTTGGCAGCATTTCTCTGAACAGAAACGGTGAAAACAGGATATAGTTTCATTTGTATGTAAAGTCCGTCAAAATAGGAGAACAGTCATCCCATAAAATGTTTTTTTTTTATTTAGTTCGACAATTTTAAAAACATTACTGGGATGCGGTAAATCAGAGACAGAGCAGTTTTCCACGTTTCACAAATCATAATGCCTGAGAACTTCAGAAACACCTTGTTGGAGTGTATTTCTGACATGAGTGTATTTTCTAAAGCTGAGGTGTGTGAGTGACCTCTGGGCAGCATGGTGCTCTGGACTCAGTTCTGGTCCCCATCAGTCAGTCTCAGCTCATCGGTCAGTGTCAGACACACATGTTGATGGCCGAGCATCAGCAGCACTGAGGACAGCTGTGCCTCATCCTCTCTATGCTGACTTTGACTCTCAGGAGGTATTTGTCCCATGGCTTTATTTTCATTGATCAGGAACCACTGTGGAGTTTGATGATTGACCAGCATGTTTCAGAGCAGTCAATGACTTTGAGTGTTTCAACGGAAACATGTCAGAACAAGTCTGTGGACATATGTATGTACACATATGAGACATGATTCAAGGAATTTGACTAAACCCAAGGCTGATGCTATTTAAAGTCCTTTGAGTTTCATTGTGACTAAAACTAAAATATGAGTGACAGCAGGAGACACTGTCATCAGAGTGATGGGAAAGATAAAGTTCAGCTTACTTTGTTTTATGCACTATGCCCTGTTCTCAGTCTCAGTGCTTTTAAAAGAATCATCATTATAATCATATTTTTTTTTACAGTTCCCCATCCCTCTGTGAAGACACCAGAGAGCAGGGAGCAGCAGTCAGAGACTTCTGATGGTGAGGATGAGGGTCACACTGTGACTAATGCAACTGAGAAAGAAGACAGACAGGAACCAATGGACACAACACATTTTTTTTTCAGAGAGAAATATATACTTTATTATTTCTAGCTCTTTTAAAATTTGCAGTGCTTAACAACACTTATTAATAAAGAAACTAATAAAATTTAAACTAAATCATAAAAGTTAGTCTTGCAGGCTAATGGCCTTTTAAATCTTCGTTAGTGACTAAATGGGCGGGGGAGATTACTTACCACACACGCTGGTGCCCAAACCCTGCACTCACTCACACACTGCAACCAAAGAAAGGAAAGAAAACATGCCTTGTGAGAAAAATTAAAGGTGCTAACAATCTTTACACACAATTGAAGGAAAGTGAGGTGCAGGTTACAGCCCCATACATACTTGTTGTTGGAGTTAAAATTCAGGCATGAGGGACAAAATTGTCCTCCTCTCCAAGGTACTACAATTTTAACTTTTCTTTTTCAAAAAGGTTTTCATCTCCATCCAGTCTTAAGTTATTTTATCTGTCATATCATGATATGCTGCCTTATTTAATAACCAAAAATGTGCTGAACAATTCTGGAGCTGTTTCCAAATGAAAGGGCCTTTACTCAAATGAACTGTCCTCTTACCTCGGGAATGTGCTGCTAATCACTGCTCCAGGTTGATGGTCTCCCTGAACTGCTCTGTGCAGGCCCATTACACATCTGAAGCCTACAGAAGCTCACCTTGAGGGGCCCCTGTTTGAATTGTTGTGAAATTTCTTGATCTGACCATAGAGAGTCAAAACAAGACAAAGGTAGCAATGTTCCAAGTTTGATTCTGATGAGAAGGAAGAACACAAAGGTCTAATCACAGATGGGACTGTCGCAGAGTTTAGCTAGTCTTTACCCAGTTTGAACATTTATTGCTTCAGTTGATGACTGTGTTTCAACCTTCATATTAAAAAGATGATCATTAGGACCTTTTTGGTATAATTGGTTTATTATTCATCAGAATCGTGTCCTATGAAATACTTGATTGCGTGTCAGTGTACCTACAAGAATTGATGCTGGTTTTAACTGAAATGGAAGTTACACCAAATTGTGCAGTGATGCAAAATAAACAAAAGGTACAAAGATTAAAAAAATATTCTCATATTACCGCATTTTCACACTTGCCTGAGGTTTTAATGATCTTTAACAGCACTGACTTATATAAAACATTTCAAATAAAAAAAATTTAAAGGAAAATCTGAAACTTCAACACAAAAAAATGTCTTTCTGACTATGTAGAGATACAAAATTTCACTATCAATATGTTAGATTAAATAGCAGCCCTAATATACAAATTTAAAATTGCTTTTATTGATAAAAAAATCATTGTGTTTGTGGTAAAGAACAGGGATTGATGTAAGGTAACACATATTTATTTCGACAGAATCACATATGGAGAGTCTGTTGGAGAAACTGGGACTGCAGCATCACTTTCAGGAGAAGCTAACCCTCAGTAAAATCCTGAAGATTCAGAAGAAGACCATCACTGATGAAGCCCCCAAGTGTAATTCAGATCTTCCATGGTGTTTTCTAAAGAAACTGATGATGGTTAATGAGCTAGGAATGTAAAGTTTACAGCGGAATGTAATTCAGCCTGTGAAGATGTTTCAGATGAAGAGGAGATTAATGTTGCTGCTCTTGTTGATGGTCTGCAGTCTGGTGACAGGGTGAACCCCCTTGACATCATCACTGCTCTCTTTCTGTGTTCTGATGGTTTCGTTAAGCAAGAGCTGGCCCTCAAAATGTCCATGTGTCAGTTCTCAGTGCCTCTGCTGCTTCCTAACTGTGACACAAAGCAGTGCACACTGATGCTTTGGGCCATGAGAGACATAGTGAAGAAGTACAGACCTTCATCTCTGTCACAGTCTAAGGGCTTTATTGAAGACAGGATTGTTCTCTCTGAACTTCCAATGGTTTCTTTTGTCAGACTAGGTGAGTGCTCGTTGTCTAAGTCAGAGATCCTTAACAAGCTTCTGAGTAATCCTCAACAGTACCATGACACATTTGTACACCGTGACTTAGAAAATGGTGTCTGGCCAAGACATATATCCAATGGAGTGACTGTAATGTCCTGGTAACTACCTGTGGAGATCGAATACATGGATGTTTTCAGTGAGACAGTGGCTGTAGCTAACCTTCGTGGGGACATTGCTTCATTTGAAACACAGTTTACTTTTTTGTGTCAGACATCTGCAGCAGTTTTTGTGTTTTTTGACAGTTTGGACTCAGAGTGCAAACTGCTCACAAACAAACACCACAAGGCACAGATTTACCTGATTGGTAACCACCAAAGCCCAGGATTCAGAATGGATGCTCTCATGATGGTGGCAAACAAGCTGAACCTGAAGAACAGCAACATCCTTTTGAAGGTCAAGAAAATGAATGATGCAGCCTTCATCAATAATCTGCACGAAAGAGTCAACAGTGTGGTGGAGAACTCAGCAGTGAAGATGAAAATTGAGCAGATGGCTGACATTGCCCATGAACTTGGAATCAGAGTAGATGAAGACTCTCAGATGTGTCAGACTGCAAAGGAAAATGCAGATGCCATCACAGCACAAATTCAAGATATCCTGAAATACAAAGAAGAGCAGCTCCCATTACAAGGCCAAATATGGAAAGACCTAACTTCCCTGGAAAAGGAAATTCGAAAAAGCCCCCAGAAAACATAGAACAATACAAAGATGATCTTCTGAAAGAGCAAAACTTCGAAAGCAAAACAGAACTCTAACGATATGTCTAATGCCATGACACGTTTCATCAGTGCAATATCAAGACCTGGTGATGAGAGGTGTTACTTGAAATGGATGAATGAACCTTGATAATCTGTCTCGAGAGAAGCTGTCTGGCCTCAGAGAGGCTTACAAAAACAAAAACAAAAGTCCTGAAAACAAAGAGGAAATCCAAAAAATTGACCAACAGCTGTCCAACAGCTCACTTGGGACTGGACACTTCTTCCGTGAAATGGGTCAGATCTATGAAGCTTCTGTCTCTCTTCCAAAAGAAATCCATCACGCAGACAGTTAGCACATCTGCCCAAACTGTGTGCAGGGTTGTTGCTTGATGGATTTCCACTTGAGCTGGTAGATGGTGATGCCTCCAACATTCCTCTCAGATGGGTGACTGATGTTCTGTCTCAGCTCAATGACATGGTTCCTCCTCAGAACAAGATTCTGGTGGTTACAGTTCTTGGAGTTCAGAGCACAGGGAAGTCTACTCTCCTGAACACCATGTTTGGAGTCCAGTTTGCTGTCAGCAGTGGTCGATGCACCAGAGGTGCCTTCATGTTGCTCATCAAAGTAGATGAAGATGTCAAAGACAGACTCAACTGTGACTATTTGGTGATCATTGACACTGAAGGCTTGAAGTCACCAGAGCTTTCAAAACTTGACAACAGCTATGAACACGACAATGAGCTTGCAACACTTGTTGTGGGGTTGAGTGATATCACCATCATCAATATTGCAATGGAGAACTCCACAGACATGAAGGACATCCTACAGATAGTTGTACATGCCTTCCTCAGAATGAAATCTGTGGGCAAGAAACCCAAATGTCAGTTTGTTCACCAGAACGTGGCAGATGTATCAGCCCCTGAGAAGAATTTAAGAGAAAGAGAGCTGCTGCTGGAACAGTTAAATGAGATGACTCAGGCAGCTGCCAAAATGGAAAACAAAGACTTTAAGAGCTTCACTCAAGTGATGGAGTACAGTCCAGACACTGGGAACTGCTACGTCCCAGGACTCTGGAATGGGAGCCCACCAATGGCACCAGTTAATGCAGGGTACAGTGAGGCTGTCTATGAGCTCAAGAAAAACATCCTCAAAAGTTTGGGAGAGTCTTCTTCTAGCAATCTCTCTGAGTTTATTGAGTGGACAACAAGCCTGTGGAACGCTGTCAAACATGAAAACTTCATCTTCAGCTTCAGGAACAGCCTGGTGGCAGATGCATACATGAGACTTTGCACAGAGTTCAACAAATGGGAATGGGAATTCAAAAAAGAAATGTACTCATGGATACAAACTGCAGAAACTAAGATATCTAACTCTGGCAGAGTTAAATCTGAGTTTTCAGACATTAGAGATTTACTCTCAAAGTTGAAAGATGAAGCATGCTCAGAGGTGTCTGCTTGGGAGAAAAAGCTCCTTGGAAATCTGGAAAAGTACTTCAAGCAGACTGAGGGTCATGTCCATCTTGTTGAAGCCTACAGAGACTTGCAAACAGTGCAAAGAGTCTTTGTAAAGCAATGCAAAGCTCTGTCCATGACCAGCTCACAACAGCAGCAGAAATCAGAAGAGGAATGAGAGAACTTGACAGAATCAAGGAGAAACACACATATACAGTGGGGGAGAGGGTACGAGCACTGATTGAAGACTGTCAGAAGAAAAATGTTGACATGACAGAGAAAAAGTTAGACCAAGAATTTGATGAGATGTGGAAGAAAATGTTAAAGGATCTTGACCGTAAAACAAAAGCACAAAGATATCACAGTAAGTGTAAGCTACCACCTGAGAGAGAATCTATCACGTAAGGGAGGAGCTGCCTGTGAGTTACTAAGCCAAAAACAGCTGAGAGATTGTGGATCTGGTCATTTTAAATACACAGTTGGAGGGCGTCTCAAGAAGGCTTGGACTGATTTTAAAAAAATGTTCAACTTCAATGATCATGTTAAGACACTGCAAAGCATAGCTGACAGTATCATCATTGAATGTGAACAGGCTGTGAACATGACAGTGAACGGAAAGAACGACTACCATGACACTTTCATCTTAGAGATCCTTCACATGATCGATGAGAGGCTGGAGAAACACAAGGAAGAGAAGATAGAGATTGAGTTTGAGGTTTCTCTGAAACAGCACATCTGTGGATTTGCAGCCAGAGAATTTCAGAGAATGCACGAAGATTTCATCCAAAGGAACGATCCCTTCACATGTCTCAAGGAAAACAAAGAGAGGTTTCGTTCCAACTTCAAGGACGAGTTCCACAACCGAGACCAGTGCCAGAAGAGAGCAGAAGAATTCACAGACCACTGCTTGGCGCCCGCTGTGTTAGACTTTATCTACAAATCTATGGGCCCTGATATCACTGGAGAAATGGTGACAAGATTCCAGTTCAGCACACGGATGTTCTTCCAGTACTCAGTCTTACTGGATCTGATAACAAAAGATAGTTTTGATGACTATCTCAGCTACATCTGCTCATATGAGAGGTACATCAAGAAGTGGATCCATGATGACATGCTGAAACTCCTGACTAAGGAGACTTTATCTGAGTTTGAGGACCGACGTATCAAATCAAGTATCAAGAGCATTAATGAAGCAGTGCTCAAAGCTCAGGGAAAAAAAGGGGAAAACCTTCAGAAACTGATTGAAGATATCCGTCAAGAACTAGGTACAAAACTGGTCATTTCTGAGGATGCTCTTGGTCCTTTAAAGATTCTGACCAATGTCAAGCCAGAAGAGTTTGCTCAGTGTCTCACTGTGTGTGTGGAGGACATGGACCAAAAACTTAGAAAGAAATTAAAGGAGATCAGCATTGAAGACAAGCTTACACGCTTCTTTTTAACCCTGAGCATGAGCTCTTCAACAGCGCCATTGGGTGTAGCAAACTGTGTCCATTCTGCAAAGCACCCTGTGAGCAGGAGGAAGTGACCACAGTGAGCATTTTACTTCTCTGCACCGGCCACAGGGTCTAGGCAGATATTTGTGGGTGGGATCAGACAAACTTGTCTTAGAGATATGCACTTCCTTGGTGAGCAGTGACTGTTGTTTTACCTGTGATGACACAAATAATGAGGACCACCTTTACAAAGACTATAGAAAAATTTACCCAGACTGGAAAATCGCTCCTGATGAATCCCTGAAGGCTTCAGACTACTGGAAATATGTCCTGACCAAGTTCAACAATGAATTTGCTGAAGCATATAAGGCAGAGCCTGCTGATATTCCAGACTCTTGGAAAACCATCCAAGTAGAGCACGCAAAAGAAAGTCTAAAGAGATTATACAGAGTTTACTGAGACTGTAACACCCTCTGATGTGGATTGTTTGAGCTCATGGAGAATCTTCTACGTTAAAGTAAAAAAAAAATCACAAGAAGTCAAAGATTGTTTATGGAGTCAGACAGAGATGTCATAAAAGAGAAATTTTACAACTGAAGCTACAAATATATCTGATATCTTGTTTTGTTGAAAGAACATCTTTGAAACTGATCTTTAAAGACCCAGTAAAGCAAAAATAAATTTGTGTTTTAAGTTTTTAATACCACAGAATCATGTGTCATTGACCACTGAGCCAAATTTGAAAGATTAAAAATATTGCTAAGTACGTAAAACTAGGTCTTAAAATCTTGCAAAAACAAGCACTTCTCTCTACAGTGAAACGCTGGGGGCGTGTCAGTTAGAGGCGCTGGAACCACGCCCACATGAGAGAGGGGGGCCTCCATTCACTGTACAGGGACATAACCTGCAGTAACAATGGAAGCTGGCATAACCCTCATTTTATCAGCTGGAAAGGCATTATTAATGATTTAAATTTACAAAAGCATGAGCAGATTCATGCAGCACTGACAGTAATCCAAAAAAACATAATTTTGACAGCAGTGGTTACTCTTACTTATACTTTCTTCACCCAGTTACTTTTCTTTACTCTATTACCAGGTGTAGCTTTACTTTTTAAATAACTGCATTAAGCGTTTGCTGCATGCTCACAGAAAATGATAACAACCTCTTTCTGTATAAGCAACTAATGTCCGTGAGGATAAAACAGATGGTGCTAATTTTACACACAAATGTAAACCCAGTCTTGTATTTCCTTGTCACAGTTATGTTGGTAATATAAAAAATACCTGTGGTTATTCATTATGTTCTCATATGGACTCCACTCAGTGAATGAAGCCAAATAATGTCATAATTACAAGCAGAAACATTTATTAACATTACATGAGCAAGGCTGGATGCACAAAGTGAAATACAAGCACACAATTTTGCTCCATGACGCGGAGATGACAGCACCTGCTGTCTGCGGGATGGAGAGGCTCGGCGGTGTGTGCATGATGCCGTGGCCGTGATGGCGTGGTTTCGGCGGTGTGTGCATGAGGCGGATGGAGAGGCTCGGCGTGTGCATGACGGTCGGATGGAGAGCTTCAGCGTGTGTAGCTACAAGACGCCGCTGGTACACACTGTCGGCTGGACAGAGAGGTTCGTTCAGCCCAGTTAATGGACTCTTCAGAGTTCAGAAATTCAGTCTGTACCTTGTGATAGTTTTTCTAACTGTCAGGGGTAAAGTGGGCACTGCAATTTTAGGAGGAGACATGACTGGTTAGCTGACTAGTTGACTGCCAGCTAGCTAGCCAAAAGCGAGTGGTATGCTGAATGTATTTATACTTGAAGCAGCAGGAGCGGATTAGGAGACTGGTTAACAATCCCTCTGATTTCTGTTTGAGCCCATTTAATCCAGATGACAGAAAGGTAAAAACAGTTTGTGAAGAGCTCAAAGATTTAGTTCTGCATAGCAAAGAGATGGCTTTTACATTTTTTAAAGAAATACATTTACAACCTATTTAATGTGTTTAGAAGAAATTGGCTGAAATTGCTTTACTGGGTCTTTAACAAGATGTTTTTGTGAAGAATTGAGAAGCAGGTTTTGCTCTTGTGTGTGAAGTTTTACTTTAATATTCATCATATTTAAACTATTTTTTCTCATGAATTACAAATATCCTTCTTCGTATCTTAAAGCAGTTTTCTGTGAAAATAAATGTCCTTTAAATTTAGGGTTTTTAATATGTTCATAACACAAATGAAAAAGTATTTCATCACGCAGAATTTTCACTTTGATGTTTTATGATTTTTGAAGTTCAGCTTTTCTGATTTTTATTTTCAAAGAAGTGCAAAGATGATTAGAGCTGAATGATGTGTCATCACCATATGTTCTGTTTTTGTTGATGCACTTAATAAAGATGTTTGATCAAGATCACAGCTGAGTTTTCAATTCAATTCAAAGTTTATTACAGAATCATGGTCCAGATAAAAGACGATGCAACACAGACAGAATAAATGAACAAATAGATAATGATGGGTCAGAGTGGTGCAGCAGGTAGTGCAGTGCCTCACAACAAGAAGGTCACTGGTTTTCATGTTCTCCCTGTGCATGTGTGGGTTATCTCTGGGCACTCTGATACCCTCCTGCTACCAAACACATGCTTATAGGGTTCATTGGTGAACCCAGGTGTAGGTGTGTATGAACAGTTGTCTCTCTATGTGGCCCTGTGATTGGTTTGTGACCAGTTCAGGGTGTATCCAGTTATTGACTTTAGATTGATCAACAAAATTAAAAACATGATCGTTCCTGCAAACAGCACACAAATGTTTGTGTGACCTTGACTAACAATCATGAATGAGCTGCTGCTGTGGACCTGTAAGTGCTTCATCCTGCATCAACCACCAACAGAAATGACATCATTAACATAAATTCATACTTTTAGACCAGTTAAACCTAATTTAATAGCAGTTCATGCTGCTATATTCATCAATAACAGTCCTCTCCAGTTTATGATCATTATAGATGTTCCTGTTAATGTTAAATTGACCTCTTTATCCATGATTGTGTTTGATTATACCTCCATAATAAATAGCTTTACAGCCATATTTGAACCCTCTTGAAAGCAAGAAGCCACATCTTAAGGGGTTAACCTCACATAAATTTATATTCAGCACAGACAAATATGATGAGGACAGATAAATAATCTGGGCAATTCTTATTTTTTAGTCCCTTTGCCTCTGCCTGGATGGATACATCTCTGGGTGTATGTTTATGTGTATATACAGATATATTTTCATTTGTATGCACATATGTGTATCTATAAAATGAAGAGTGTGGCTTCAGCATGCTCTATTGTAAAGTGCCTTGAGATAACACTTGTTATGAACTTGGATAATGCAAATAAAGACTGATTGATAGATTGATTTATTGATATTTATCAATTTAACCTGGAGAACAAACTGTATATACAGCCCTAGTTTTGTGTTTACACTTACAACCTCAGAATTAACCCTTAGCATGGGAGACAGAGCTAGTAAGGAGTCTACCTGTAAATATCAAAAAGGTACTGGAAAATATAATTATCTAATCACTGTGTCTAGGGTGCAGAAAAGTCCAGTCAGAAGAAAAACACTTAGTTATACTGTGAGGGATTTGAGCAAAAGAAACTCCCATGCATATGAAGCCAAATTACCACTTTACCCATAAACCAATATGCATCAGTACAGATAATCATATTCCAAACGCTTTAATAATAAACACCATTCCCACATTCGGTTGTGAATGCAATTTTAGGATGAAATATAACATGACCTCATTACCCGGGATTTTCTAGACACAGTTTCTGGTACCAGACCGTGGCGCTTATAGTTGGAGCTCTGAGATGAGGAAATACTCACTTCTTTATCGTGAATGAAAACATGGCTCCTACCAGACCGGATCCTCCATTGCATCCAAACAGCACAGTCAAGATGGCTTGCCAGGTGAAGAGGCGTGCTCCAAACCACGGTCCTCAAACACAGGTATCAGCCTCTCATCCTCAAACGCTCCTCTCCTCCGCAGCCTCTCGTCCTTCGCGGCTCCTCTCCTCCGAGGCCTCTCGTCCTCGACTGCTCCTCTCCTCCGCGTCCTCTGCTGCTGCCGCGGATCCGCTTCTCCTCTCGTCCTCTGCTGCTGCTGCGTTGGCTGACTCAATCCTCAGACCACGCTGAGAAAAACCCGCTCCGAACGCGAGTCCCATCACGTAAAAGAAAACTTGAAGAACACACGCACAACTGAGCGTGAAGGTAACAGGAAAAACACTTCCAAACTTTTTCCAAACTCCCTCTGCAGCGATGAAAATCTCTCTCTCTCACTCCACAACGTGGTCTCTGTCACTACCCAATCCGTAAGGCTACCCGATTTGTACTGCGCATGCGCGAAAACTGCGTCACTTCCTCTCGAGTCGTGACAGCGATATAGATATATACACGATGGATTCAAACATAGAAATACGTACGTAATCCGTACTTCGTAAAAAATGAACTCGATAACTTTATTAAAACCTTCTGAAATGTTTTCGGACAAATATTATTGATGACTCAATATACACAACCATGCATTATCTGTCTGGACTGTTTTTTTTCGTTTTAATTTTATTCTTTTCTTTCTACAGTTAATGACCGTTAGCCGTTAACTTAGCTGCTAACAGCTAATGGCCTTATATTATCGTCTTACACTAAATTGTACCACACATATGATTCATTTAACTCTTACATATGACATGAACCTTGTCAAAGACAATCCTTACAATAAACTTCTGAGGAGGGCAGATTTCGCCAAGACCCTGGTTCGGGTAGTGGAGGTGGAGGGAGGTTAGGAAAGGGATGAAGACCCTGGTTCGGGTAGTGTGGGAGGGGGGGTTGGGAAGGGATAAAGACCCTGGTTCGGGTAGTGGGTTAGGATAGGGAGGGTTGAACGGGATGAAGACCCTGGTGGGGTATGGGAGTGGGAAGGGGATGAAGACCCTGGTTCGGGTAGTGGGTTGGGAGGGGGTAGTAAGGGATGAAGACCCTGGTTCGGGTAGTGGATGAGGGAATGGGGAGGGTCCTATGGAAGAGACATAGGAGGTGAGGAGATGCAGGGAGTGCCTAACTCAGCATGTTCTGACGGGACCAACCGCTTTTTAGAGTTAGTCTCAACAGGAGCTTGAGTGTCTATACACACATGCGTGTCAGGTGGTCACCGAATACCCAAGTAGCCACCCATACTCTGGGAGACCGCTGCCAAGGGAGAGCCACCAGGGCACCGAGCCCACCCCACGGCCGCCAGAGCCACAGGACCCAGACATAGACCCAGAACCCAAGGAGGCACCAACCCATCTCAAAAAGCACCAAGGGACAGCACCAGGGCATCCGGCAGCCGCCCCACCGCAGACAGCACACACCCCCCCACCCCAAACGCCCAACCATCCCCACCCCCACTGTAGGCCAGAGGCCCCCAGCTCCCCAGGAGCCAAACCCCGGCCCAGCCCCCAACTACAGCAAGGCCAGGTGGGGCGGAGTGGGCACGCTGCAGTGGTCGCTCGCCCGCCCCAGGAGAACCAGGGCCAAGGCAAGTGCGAGACCGCCGCCAAGCGCCAAAGGGGCCCCGAATCACCCCCACAGAGTAGCGACCACAGGCAGCCACCCACGCCGAGGACCCCAGCAAGTGACAGGCCGATGGACCCCACCACAGGCCGAGGGATGCATGACTCAGCAGGGCCCACCCGCCCCAGGGCACAACCACGGGTCCCCACCCGAGACACGGAGTCCAGCCGCACCCGAAGGCCACCGCCACCGCCCCAGTGGATGGAGAAGGGCCCCTGCATGGAGCCACTGCCAGAAGGCCAGACCCCACCAGCCACACCAAGCCTAAAATAGTGAAACACCTGTCCTCCCTGTTATTCTGTATCCTTGTTTCCTGACAAGGATACATTAACTCCAATTTTTTAGTGCTACTACTCTGCGTGTAGTGGTGCATTAAAACTGGGGAGAAGTAGGTCAGTGGGAGCCCACCGACTCTCCCCTCACTGCCCACCCCAGACAAGTGGATGTAGTGTCGCAAAACAGATGTCAGGTGAGACAGGTGAAAGAGCAGAGAGGGGTCACAGCCTAAGACAGGCTGCGCCTGTAGCACCTCCATCCCACCTCCCTCCATGTTAGTGTATGTAGTGCAGTTAAAATTGGAGGACGAGGGAGGCAGAGAGGGCAAACTAGTTGCCCCTCTACCACTTCCGACTCAAAGAACCCTAAGTGTTGTGTATGTGCCCAATAGTGCAAATATATACAGGAGTGCAATGTGTGGATAGTGAAGTGCAATTAAGAGGTTAAGCTAGTGAGGGCCGGCCCTGGCTAGCCATGACAAGAGGGAGCAAGGGAGCAGTGTCACATGGCCCCCGCAACAGCAGGCCCCAGGGCCCACAGGCAACAGCCCAGATGACCCCCAGCGACCAGACGGCCCCACCAAAGCACGCCCCCCCAGCAGACTGCCGCACCAGAGCCACCGACCCAACAACCACCGAGGACCCAGCCCGGGCGGACCACCCAAGACGCAGCCTCCCGGGAAGACCACAGGGACCCCCAGGGCACCAAGCCAGCGAGCCCCGACACAAACCCCAGGCCCCACTCCACCAAGGGAGGCAGGACTGGCACCAGGCAACTCCCACGAACCTCCCACTCCATGGGGTTCTTGCAGCCGCCCACCAGGCCTGGGTGATGATCCCGTGCTGCGGCACCAGAGTCCCCGGGAAGAATGCAGATGTAGCGGAGAGTCCTGTGTGCGGGCTTCCGACTTCTGTGAGGCCCCATAGTGCAGAACCTGTCAGTTGTCCTGAATGAAATCTTCCAGGTGAGAGATCCGACATGTGTTCCGGTGAGGGCAGGAGTCCGGAATATTGGATGAGTGGAGTTAGAGTTAGAGGCAGTGATTAGTGAGAAAAGAAAAGAAAGAAAAAGGGGGAATCGAAAAGTTTGTTTACGGTCTAGCAGCGGGCTGCCATGTTGAATCTCGCTCGGTCTCGCGGGAGTTCGGTCACAGCGGCATGCGTCCTCCTCACAGCGGCATGCGTCCTCCTCCTTTTTTAATTACCTGAGACATGTTAATTAGGCAAATTTCAGCACTGAGATACATTTAGGCTGATTAAAATCGCAGAAAGGTTCTCTGCTAATATTTAGGCCATTCCTTTTTTATTATGTACTTAGGATTTTTTTTTCATTAACTCAAAGTACAGGAAAAAATAGCCTAGCTGCCTTTTGCTTCTCTGACATTAAAACATACTAAAAATTAAAACCCAACTTACCATCAAGGTTCAAGTTCAGTCTCAAAATATTAATAAAAAATATTATTATGCCAGGGTTTAAAATATGTTGGGAAACTTTAAATAAATTGACCTTACATTAAATTATGCATTGAAGGACGATTTTTTTTTGTTCAATCTCATATAATTTAATAAAGATGAATAACATCAATATCCAGCGAGAGTTTTTACAGAATGTGAGCAACATAAGTCCAGAGGCTCACATTCCACTGCTCTGTAATCAAATGTAAAAGACGCCTTACACCTCTGCGCCTTTTGGAGGATCTCATCTGCTCATGTTTCAGTCAGTGCTGGATCAATGCAAGAACTGCTGCTCGTGCAAGATGCCGCTTCGAAACCATGGAACATACACTTCCTGTTTCCGCCTGAGGGAGGGAAGTTTATCCCAAAGCTGACTGCTGTAGTCCTACCCTTCACCGTGATGGAGTGGACTACATTCAGCTGCGAGTGTGACTCCGTGACGGAGTGCACTCCATTTCGGAGGGGGAGAGTGTAGGGGGCGGTTTGAGAAAGGCCCACAGTCTCCTCGAACCTCTTTTTTTACTTCCCGTCTCTCTCTCCAGTTCACCCGGAAACAGTCTCTCACTGGTCATCACACATTTTCCAGATAAAACAAATATTAAGTCAGAGCTTTTAAAGATAAACCAAACAGTCTTACATGAACTTCTCGTAAATATACATATTTTTAAAATAAAATTATTTCTGCACATTACTAATTATTCTCTATCAATAACTTTACTGTGAATAACAGGGGAAATTAGCAGTCACTTATCAATACTTGTAGTGCAATCAGAAACAAAAAAAAACAATCATGATGAACATTTATCAGAGCACTACATATATATTGATACTAAAGCAGTTTTTAAAGTTACTGCAAATAGTGTTCTATTAAACAGCCTTCATATTTGCAAACCACAGCATGACTTAATGAGAGAAAGAATAAAAATACTCTCTCTCCTCACACTTCACCACAGAAAAATCATCTTACATTGTACAGATGTGTCGGGGTTTGTAAATACTTATCTTAGAAAAAGTAGAAGCTCGACCCTGATGCAGACACCAGCAGCACATATTTATGAAAAACAAAAATGTAAAAATACAAAACAAAGTCTCTTCCAAGGACTCAATATGAAACAAAACTATCTTCGAGGTAAAACACCAGGAGCACACGGACTTACACAAGAGATGTGGCACAGAAGACGCATGAAGAGACAAAGACAAGAGGGACACAGAGACTCTGGACACGAGGAGAAGGACACAGGAGAGACAATCACACAGGTGAGCTCATCAGGGAAGACAAGACAGGAAGTAAAACAGGAAATAACACACAGAGGACAAAGCTACAAAATAAAACAGGAAACATCAAGTAAAAAGCTGAAGAATACAGAAACCACAGAAACCCCATTCACAGACATTACCCAGGTGAGCCGAGTTTATCACTCAGACTTTACCTGCAGAGTTCAGAGGAAAAAAAAACAGTTTATCTGTGGAAGAAATGGAAACAATACTGGTCTGTTATTTGTAGAAAAGTTCATATGTGCATAATGTGAGACATAAAATAGAACAATTTAAGGTAATGCTCAGGGTTAACTGACCATTGAGATATAAATTCTGTGATGGCATCTTAAGAACCATTACATTCTTTTTGTTCACATGTTCTGGTTTATGACTCACTATCATCATTTTAGAATCTGTTATCAAACCAGTATCTCAGTGTTCACATGTAACTTTCACCCTGTTTGTGTCTTTTGGGACTAACATGTCAGGAAAACTGAATAACTGCAAACTTTAAACACTAAGAACTGCTGTGTCCACCATGACAAAGTCAGATTATAAAGATGAGGTTGTAAACATGAGCTCTGCTGAGGCCCTTCAGATGAAGCAGAGAGGCTCTCTGGTGTTTTCTGAGGGGAGGTGCACGGAGCTCAAGCTCAGCTTTACAGACTGGACCGACACCTCGAGACGAAGCCTCTGCAGCATCAAGAAGAATAACAATATTTACTTCAACAAAGAAGTGCACAAAAGTCATCTTGCTGAATCTAAAGCAGGTGTTATGTTTGTGCTTAACATTTTAAATCATTAACTTTGTGAGTCTCCTGTGAGGAAAAACACAACACAGCACATGGTGGAGACTCGACAGTGACAACATGAGAGAAAGTTTATAACCTCGAACAACTTCATTCAAAACCAGAAAAAGGCTGAAAAAATATCACAAACAGATTCATCTGCAGACTCGACTCAAGGAAGACACATGCAGCACTGTTCATAGGGGAGACCGGGGACAGTTATTACATTAATGTATAAACTTCCTTATGATTTTATTTGATCCAAAACTTTAATTTTAAAAATAAATGCATGAGCACAAATGAAAATATCTGTTTCTGTATTTCACTGAATGAGAATGAGACTGTTTTAATCATTTTAATAAAGTAAATTAAAGAAGGAAACATCATCAACACTTCAACATGTGCCATAAAATAAAATGCATCTGAAATAATTAAAAAAAACTCTTTTTTTTTATTCCAGGTATTTCACTGATTCAAGCAAAACAGGCTCCTAGCTGGAGCACAAACACTTTAAATGGCTAAAAAATAATATTTCACAGGAGGACATTGTTCAACTTTTATGACCCAAAATGTGGAAAACATGATGAGAATATGAGAAGCTTAATTCATAATAAATACACAACACCAACATCTATGAAAAAAAAACCCTCATGATAAAACAGTTTACCTTTCTTTACCTCAGTCTAACTAATTTGTTCAAGTTAAAGATGAGTGATGAAATGGTTTATGATATTATGTTATGGTTTAGGTAAAATAATATAGTTTTTGAGTCCCTGGGATCGAGCAAACAAAAAAGAGTTAGTGAACCTCTGCTTTAGGGAACAAGAAACTTAATACTTCAAAATATTTTCTCTGATTTTCACTCCTAAAATTGTAGTTCTGATCCTCCTCTGTGTGTCTCTCCTCCCACTTCAGTGTTAAATCTCTCATCTGGAGGTCCTTCAGTGAGCCGGCTGCAGCCAGCCTGTAACAATGGTGCCCTCCAGTGTAAGCTCATGAAACAGACAAGGAGAAAGAGCAGCTCAACACCTTCTGCTCTTACCTCATGAGCTGGAAGTGTTGCTCTGTCACCCAGCCCTACTCTGACATGGAGCAGTCACTTCAGAGAGAAACACAGGAGTCCAGGGAGCTCCATGAAGAACAGGAGACAGAGTCAGTCCAAAGTTTGGCTAAATCTGACACAATAACAGAGCAACGTGCAATCTTTGGTTTTAAGAAACACCAGCCTCATGCTGAAACATTTGTCCATGCAGCTCTACATTTATTCACAGAAGTGACATTTATTTGATGTTACTGACACAGAAAACAGATTTTTCCAGATGAAACAGAAACGGAGGCTGAAAAAATGAAAAGATGAGCTGAACGGGTGATGGTTAATGGACTTTAGCTTTTTTAAGGTTTTCTATTTTTCAGAAGTATGATTTAAACAGATTATGGTCATAAACTTATCAGCACCCAAAATGTTCATTCCAGTTTTTTGTTGTCTTTGCCTGCCTTTTAATCCTCGCGGATTTATTTATAGGATAATATAAAGATGAATAAGAGGGTGTAGCATTGATCTACTCTGTTATAAATCATCTTGATTAAATGTGTTGTGAATTGGACAGTTGGAGCTGAGCTCAAACTCCTAAACTTTAAGCCTGGGGGTAGATAAACAACCAGACTTTAAATCTATTACTAGTGCATACTGATTTTACTGATATTTGTGAAATCAGTAGTTCACACTAGAATTTTCTTTCATGAGGTTTAGAAAAAACATCTGAATCTAACTTGTGATTGTTTGGTCAGTTTCAGACCAACAACAAATGCTGATACATGACTTTTCAGACACATTTCAGGCAGGAAAACATGCCAGCGTAGAGGATTTGGTCATATTTCACTTCTAAATACTTATTTTAAGCATTTTCCCTCAGTACAAAGTTTGGATCAAATATCAAGCTAACATGACTTTTTGTTTAGTTTTGAGACCAACATAAAATACTGATAAAGAACTTTTTAACATAAAATGCTGATAAAGGATTTTTTTGGCCTCAGACGCAGGAAAACATGCTAATGCAAAAGTTTACTTATATTTGATCAAAAATTGACTTTCCTCCTCCAAACATTTAGGTTTCCTCTAATTCACAGTGTGCCTAATAAAGTGTCCAGTGGGTGTAAATGTTGATGTTTAATTTTTGGCTGCAGCTTGTGATGCATTCACAGTTCATCTCCTTCATGCTGAGGACTGTGTCACTTCACTGACCTACTCTTTTGTCTTACTGTTTGTCCAGTTGCTGACATCATCATCTCAGGTGATGTTACACAATATTTCTGATGTTACTTTGGTTTTATGCTTCCAAACAAAGTTGTCAGCTTCAGCCTGTCTCTGTGCTTTAAAGGGGCTAAAGCTGATTTTGAGCTGCTCCTAATTTATCTGATGTCCCAGTACGTCTGAGTTCACCCTCTGATTCCTGATATCAGCTCCAACAAAGAGGAAAACAGTGGAAGATTTTTCAAAGCCAATTCACTGTATTGTGCACACATTCTTGTTATTCCAACATCAGACACTAAAAATAAGTTCTGAAACAGGAAGCATGGCCATTCTATTAATGCCAGGGAGTGTGACCCAAATAACTTCATCACTGAACTATACTACTACAGCTATATATATTTAGGAACAGCACTGTGCAAAGGATGGTGGAGGACATGGATGATGACTGCTGGCTACTGGGTAAGAAAGTTTATTTATTTATTAAATTATTTATCTGTGTATTTTTCAGAAAATGTCCATACTCTATTACTGATTGCTAACATGTGGGGCAATGTGCTTTTCATTCAAGCCGACAGGGGGCTACCAACTTCTGCCATGGCTGATGACTCCGTGCATAGTCCGCCAATGATTAGGAAGCAGCCTCCAACTGGACACACATCAGGACACAAGGCCACCTTCTGCTATACAGTCCCCCAAGATATGCAGGATCAAAGTGGTGTGCTGCATCCTCAACAATATAACCATGAGGGCCGGGCTGCGTGTTGAGGACCATGAGGATCACAGTGACTCAGGGGATGAAGAACAGGAGCCACCTGCCCCTCTGGTTGATGTGCAGGAGGATGGGGGCAGGCGTGTCAGATAGCATATTATTCAGAATCATTTCCATTAATTACATGCTGTGTTTTATATGAAGTATTCTGATTTACAACATAATAGTACACCTAGTTTCTGTTATGCCACATTTTTCTTTGGTTTGGGGCTAAAAAAATAGACCAGACTTTCATTAATATAGTCTGCTGTGTTTGTCTCTGTGACCATTCCCCAACATGAATAATTTGTCTAAATAAGGTCTTATAAATACCCCGCTTTGACCACTTATTGGTCATTTGAGTATTTTCTGCATTTGTTTTTGCTATTTCAATGACAGAGGCCAAAAATAAAAGTAAACAGGATGAACAACAGAAAAAGACAAAAATATTTCAACCAAATTCTGGCCAAGCACTGAAGCGAGAGTTGTGTGGGGGGAAGTGGTGGTGTCCTCTGGATGGGTGACCAGTGGATCATCTAAGCAAGGTTGGCTATTAATTTATGCTAGCCTGTGATATTTTTTTGACATACTAACCCAAGTTAAACATATGACACATGCTGCATACAGAAATGAACATTTTTAATATACATACCTTGATGATCTTATGAAACACACTTACCCATGTCTTTCTACGGTGGCCCTGAGAGCTCACAGCGCTGCAAATTCAGACAACACATGCAAAAAGACAAAACACCGGCAAATGATGAAAACATCTTCATCAACTTGACAACACATGTGCAGCATTTAGAAAAACGCGCTGCAAAGACCACAACACAACACATTAAAAAAACGCGCTGCAAAAGCCACAACACAACACATTAGAAAAACGCGCTGCAAAGACCACAACACAACTAATTAGAAAAACGCGCTGCAAAGACCACAACACAACACATTAGAAAAACGCGCTGCAAAGACCACAACACAACACATTAGAAAAATGAGCTGCAAAAGCCACAACACAACACATTAGAAAAACGCGCTGCAAATGGAACGCAACACAACGGAAGTTTTTACAGGGGACACTGAAAAGTGACGCACACGTCCAGACACCGCGCTTTGCTCCACACTCCAGTCCAGTAGGTGGCGGTAATGCACCTTTCAGCTGGTTGCCAACCGCCATTAAACCCAAAGAAGAAGAAGAAGAAGAAGAAGAAGAAGAAGAAGAAGAAGAAGAAGAAGAAGACACCGCGCTTGTTCTGATCGCAGATGTTGACAGCCCAACTGAGAACTCCCTTTTCATCAGCGGTGTTTCAAAATGAGGTAAAAAAGTAAGTGGTTTTGATTTATTTCAACATTGTGATCGCATGGTTAAGATATTAGCCTATTGCAGTGAATTGCTGTTAAACTATCGTTAGCCTTTTGCTTATGATTAGCCCGCCAGTTCGCATAACCTGATAAATAATATAATTCACTGTGGAACCATAGACTGTATATCGTGTGAAGCACGCTGTTAGCTGGATATAGTTACTATCAGAACCCTTAATAGGGGAAAAGTAAGTTATACTCCCGTGGGTTTTGCTGACTTTGGCTAATAAAATGACTTTGAAACATAACTGGCGACTAATCGCAAATTGAAGGCAACTAGCACTGGTTAACACTGGATAACTTGTCTATGCAGATAAAGGAAGATCAGGCCTAATATTGACATGCAGTTGGACGAAATATATCTGTTCCCATGACTGTTTCTTATGACTACTGTACTAGAATTCCAATGCAGTCAGGGTACAATTGTGTAATGTTAGGTTTAAACTTTTGATATGTTTTAAGCTACACTTAGCCTTCACATTGTTTCTTTTTCCCTTTCCCAGGAAATGTATTGTCCATATTGTGGAGTCGCACTGGGTGGACATATTGGATGCTTTTGTGGCTCCTGTGGCAGCAACATTCAGTTTTTGGCACCTTTACAAGAAGATGGTATGCTTTTCCCTAAAAGTCAAGTATTTCACTACACTTGGGGTTTCATGTGTTATTTGTGCATGATGTGGTAGCGTAGAAAATAATTTCATCAATTTATATACATGTTATTGAGCTCAAATATATTAACAACTTAATCCAGGGGATTTCACATGATAAACAGAATTAAACACAAATATATTGCATGTAGAGTGAATTATTTGTTAGGTAAAAGTTTGGTATTAATTATCTTTTTTTAATGTGTGACTGTTCTTAGTTATGCGTTTTTTTTATCCCTGCACTCTTCTCTTTTAATGACTGATTTTTAAACTGTTTTTTTTTTTATTATGTGACTGTTTAGTGTCTCTTGGCACCTGGAAAAGCGCTCTACAAATTAAATGTATTATTATTGTTGATGTTATTATATCCTGTATGCACTGCATGCAGTGTTAGATGCTAGTTCAAGTTTTTCCTATTGTTGTTCATGCTGGAGTTGTTCACACATTGAGCATATTAAATATCTACACATTTATGCAATGAACAGTTCACTGTTTTTTTTCCCCTTTTTTTCTGTAGATTTCTCTCATTTCATTTCTAATGTCCCTATTCTCTTTTCCCTTCAGAACCAGCATCTGATGAAGTCACAGAGGCAGAGCTTATCCATAATTATTTCTCAGAGGGCCACACATATGAGGTTATCCTTGATTTTCTTGAGAAAAAAAACATTGTCCTGAGTCTGAGCACCTTAAAGAGGAGGCTAAAGGCAGGAGGCCTAACTAGGAGGACAGACTACACTCCCATTGCCACTGTGCAAGCAACTGTTGCCCATGAACTGAGTGGCTCAGGTCAGCTGTTGGGTTACAGAGCTATGTGGCAGACATTGCAACAGAAGCATCACCTGACAGTTAAGAGAGATGATGTGAGAAAGACACTTTCCAGGCTGGATCCATCGAGAGTTCAACTTCGCTCTCTACGCAGGTTTGTCCGGAGAGGATACGTCACAGCAGGACCAAACCAAGTGTGGCATGTTGATGGCTATGACAAACTAAAACCCTTCGGTATTGCCATCAGTGGCTGCATCGATGGCTTTTCGAGGAAAGTTATGTGGCTCAAGAGTGGTAGCACTAATAATGATCCAGGGATCATTGCGCAGCATTATATGCAGTGTCTATCAGAGTTTGGCCATCTTCCAGCCCGCCTTCGCACAGACTGTGGAACTGAAAATGGCACTATGGCAGCCATTCACTGTGCATTAAGATCACAACATACTGATGACTTTGCAGGAGCCCTCAGTCACATGTATGGTACCTCAACTGCAAACCAAAGAATTGAGAGTTGGTGGTCCTTCTTTAGGAAACAAAGGTACGAGCCTTTTAAGGTCTTTTCCAAGAAAATATTTATATGTATATTTATGTGTATATTTATAAACTGCGACATAGTCGGTCCTGTATTATTTTTCAGTTGTGTCTACAATCTGTAAGAATAACAGATAACATAGGATTTTCTTTTTCATTCATATCATTTCTCCTGTTTATAATGAACACAAAAGAGACCCCTTGCTAACATGCCTCCAAGGTACAGGGTACTCTTCTGTACAAAAAAGACTCAAAAGTTTTCTGTTACTTATCTGAGGTTTTCAGCATTCTGTCTTATTGGCCAGTACTATACAGTTGTAATGTTTACAGCTAAAATCTGTTTTTTTAATGTTCATATTGGCACCTGACAGAGACTTGAACTTGAAAAGTCCTGTCTCCTGTCTTTTTATTTTGTGTCCTGAGCAACATAATTTTAGATTTATTTTTATTTAACACCTGTGACCTGGTGTTTTTATTTGCTCCTATTTTGCTATGTGAGGTTATTGTTGTAGAAATAAGCAATTTAATATTAGAAAATGTTTGAAACTAGAAGGGAGAAGAATCAAAATCAAACAATGGATTAACAATGCTGGATTAGAGCCAGGCTTGTTTTTTAAAAATAATACTTTTAGTAAGCATTTGTTATAGAACTCATTTGTTTAAAAAAAAGTTCAGCACTGTGGTAAAAAAAAAAAATTAGGACTCAATTTACACTGTGGTAAAACATTGTGTATTTTGTCATTCCACCATTAGGACTCAGTTCTGGATTGAAGTCTTCAGCGACTCAGAGAGGCGCACCTTCTTTCAACGGCACCCATGAGCACAAGTGCTTACTGCGTATGTGTTCCTGGACATCTTGCAAAAAGAGCTTGATGAGTACAAACAACTTTGGAACAATCACACCATCCGATTCGTCAATCTTGTTGTCCATCTGGCAAACCAGAAGCCATGTACCACCTTGCTCACAGGTTTGTATTTAACCCATGCAATGTGACCATGTTCAGTAAATGTTAGATTGCAATTTCACTCATATAAGTTTAAAGACATGTGATTAGAATGGAAATCATGTATTAAACAACAGAAGCTTCATTTCACACCAAATCTTCATTGTCAGTGTACAAAGAAAAAAGGTGGATTTATCAACTTCAATACTAAAAGGTGCCTTGTGGTAGCAGCAAATATGAGTACCGTAATTGACTTAAAAGAGCTGCTGGCAACCTGTGGCTGATTTCTGTTATCAGAAATGTATGGTCTTAGTTTAACATTTATGGCAGCTCATTTATTGTAGTTTTAGTTCAAATACTTATCTAGCATTTTTTTCCAGCACATTTGGAGGCTTAAATCATTTTAATTTGTGATGATTTCATTCATTGTTTTCATTTCTGACTGGCCTTAGGTTTGGTGGAAGGGAATGTGGATTCCCAGTGCTCCAAGAAGCCCTTCACCAGTTTGATGGCATTCTGCCAGCTCAACATAGTCTGTGTGGTGATGAAAATCTCCAGATTCATTTTGCAGACCTGGAGAGACAGAGTGCACTGGTTCCACCAGTCAACTGGACAACTGCTGTTCATAATTACATCTCACTTAAAAACATGTCTTCACTTTAGAGACATCCATTCCTGCATGGTCCTGCAGCATTCTTTCTTTTGTTAACTCTGCCACTGGGTTGCTTGATCTGCCATATGCAGGGAATATTCATGCTGTATGAACTGTATTTTGATGTTTTGCACTTTGCAATTATCTGCAATAAAAAGTGTTAAGGAAAAGCTGATTATGTTGTTGTTGGGCAAGGGGAACACAGACATAAGAACAAATTTATGTATGACCTACATAAATAGGCACTTTTTAGTCTGCAATGAACTGTGCCATTTTGCTGGCATGTGGCTTTTTTGTATTATATTTTGTTATTTCATGTGCATGTGTGCAATGCACGTGTAAGCACTTACAAATCAGAGCAATTAAAAAAATACAGTAGACATAGTAAAGGCGCAGGGATAGACTTGAGAATACCCTTTATTAACCTGGTTTCCAGGGAGATTAAATTAAAAAAAAAAAAGTTGCCAAGTCAGTGACTCGAAATGTTCAAAGGAGACTTGAGATATATTTACTCGAATGACCAAAATATAATGGTCAAAACACAATTAACAACAATCCAAAACTTGTATAAAAAATACCCATCTGTACTTATTATAAAGCTGGGGAATGATCACAGCTAAAATAAACCTAGAAAATACAACTCAAATGACCAAAATAATGGTCAAGGAGGGCATACGAGTTAAGGAAGCCCAAACCCTGGGGCGTTTAGTATGCCAAAATCCATGGCTTCCTGAAAGGCTTCATAGGTGTGTGAAATCGGAAGTTTGATTGTGTTGGCACACACATTTGCCACAGGAAAGCGCGAGCCCCTCTGGAAAGCTATCTGTGGCTGTGGCTTTATTGATGTAGAAGGAACTTCCCTCAGCCCAGTTCCAAACATGAGGATGTCTTCTAACGACAGGCTTGCCTCTTTTTCTAGGAGGGGAGGAGAGAGGAGGGAGCACAAGACAAAGAAGATGTTTGGCTTTTGATTTTAAGAACAGATTTTGTCAGACAGCAATTTCTGAAACTTATTCTCTTATGGCTACTTTTGAATCAGTGTAGACATTAGCTATCAGCTGTAAGAACTTTATTTTATATCTCACTGATAGTTGCAGTGATGATTCTGAATACTTCTTATAATTATAATAACGGTTAGCACCTTCAACATAGAGCAGATAGTCTCGCCAGTAGTTCAGTGCTCTGGTCTCCTCCTGACGCATGGTGCTACCAGGTGGACTGAGCTGCACGTGAAACAAGTTCTCCAGAGCATCAGCTGTCAGTTTGGTGTCAGTGTAGCACATGAATGGCATTAACAGAGTAGGATGCTGTTCCAGGGCATTGAGGAAATCAAGAGTTGCAAGTCCCTCCTTGAACCTACAAAACATGCAGATTGACAGACAATTAAAAAAAAAAAAACATAATAATTGTGAATATGTGAACAATTACTGGAGGATATATAATTTTCCGTGTAAAAGTTATTTACATTATAACAACTCCTAGTTATTATAATAATTAATAACAAATTATAGCTATTTTACAAGGACAACTAGAGAAATTGCATTTCCTTACAGCAAATGTGTTGTATGTATAATGTATGTATGTACTATGAAAAAAAAATGTTGAAGGCCCACCAAATAGACAATATATATAATACCTCTGGATGGCAAGATTGTTTCGGTAGATAAAATACCACTGAATGTAATCATCTTTGACTTTCTTCTTGTCGTCCAGTGTCCTCATGAAACGATAACAGCCTGCTGTCTGAAGCATGCTGGAGTGTTTGTCTGTGAGTCTCTGGAGTTCCTTTAGTGATGTACAGTTATTTATCTAGTGTAAAAAATAAAGCAATGACATTTTCACTACAGCAGTTAAACACCACATTATATGTATACAAATGACTGAGGCTGGGACCACTCATCAATTTTAAACAGTGGTTGGTAAGGCATTTGTTTGGATTTCTCTCTGGTGGTCAGATTAACACATCAGTAACAGGAAGACAGGATTATCTACAAGCCTTTTCCCAACACTTACCTCAAGGAGTGCCTTCCTGACTTCATCATCAGGGATATCCTCAACTGTAGCCTCAATTGTTTTTACTTTTCCAACGAGGTACAGGAAGAGGTTTGGGGAGAGACAACGAGGCCCTGGACCGCCATGTACAACAGACACCGCAATCATTCTTCCAATTTGGAAGTATTCATCGTCCTCCAAAGCTAGAAAATGCCGATATAGCAATGTCAGGACTAATCAATTTCCAAAATTGTATAAATGTGAACAAATAGGATTACCTTTACTATCGAATGAGAGGTATTTGGAATGATCTTTGCCGTCAAATACTCGTCTTGTCTTCATGGCATCAATCAAAAGAGTGAGAAACTCTCGAGTTGGCCCACCGGTGTCCAAAGCTTCTTCACTCTGCCCAACATCATCTGTGAATCTCACCCTCATGGCGAAAGTAGGGTTGTACGTGGATCTCTTGAACCCTCTTAAGGCACCATCCCAGACATTGGCCCGGCTAATGTTAAATCTGCTGCAGGAGCTTTTGTTCAGCTTCACAGACAAATTGGAGACCACATCTGCAGACCACATCTGCAGCAGTCAGTTCATCTGTGGCTGTAAAAGAGAAGCAAATAGTCAGTTAAAAGCAAGAAAAGCTCTGCCATTTTGTTGCTGTGTGGATTATTTAAACTGAGTAAGACTTTTTTTCTTAGATGTATGTTTTTTTTTTAATCATGAGTAAGCTATCCAGCTTCACTGGATAGATGATAAGCATAATTCAAACGTGATGATCTTTATTAAGTAATAGATTTTAAGAGGTCCATATGACCATATTCTTCTGCAGAGGAAAACCAGCTTGACAGTTCTTTCAAGATTTAATAAATCATAGGACTATACTGAAAGCAACTCCAAATGTCTAAGTTAGTTTGAGACAATATATATCTTATCTGAGAGTTGAAAAAAACAAGAAAGGCTTAAGGTAAACAACTACGTGCTGATAGTACCTGTGTTCCTTTGGCAAGTTCTCTTCTTCTTCTTCACAATCCGAAGAACTGCTGTCAATGATGACAGGTGCATAGATATTGGTGTATGTGCTGTGGAAGGAAGGTACACAAATATTTGTCTTTTGAATTAAACAATGGGATGCATGTAATCTAGAAAGTATTCTGATACTGTTTATGACTGACTTGTAAAGGTCATTTGAAGTGTGCTGATCTTCTGCGCTGGTTGCCTGTTCCTTGTGCCTTGTCACACTCTTGGCCTGTATCATTGATCGCATTAAACATCACAGCACAATAAAAGTAAGAACATCACATTCATAATCTGAGAACAAACACAACAAGTGCAAGTTAAAATAGAATATTTCATACCTGTCCATAAGATGGATGAGATGTTGTTGACCTAAAAAAAATACAAGGATTTAAAAATTACTGTCATTGTGTTGTAGACAACATAAAATGCTTTCTGAAACATACTGACATTCATATCGCTGGAACAGGGACCAAAACAATGTGTTAGTAGAAATTTTACTTACCACTGACTACACTCTGGTGTACTGCACTCAGGACTTGTCCATAGCTGCCAAGTTAAAACATCAAACCCTTACTTACTCATAGCCTTAACACTGAATCTTAATACTCTATATCCTTATTCTCATAACTGTTGTCCAGAATTTTTGTTACAATAGCTGAACTGTACAGCACAGACATCGAGAACAAATCAATCCCTGAGATGTACCTACCACTGTGTCAGAAAGAGGTGACATATTGGGTGGGACCCTAACAACAACCTCATCATCCTCCTCTTCCTCCTCCTCCTCATCTCTGTCACCTTCCAAAAGATTTTGTGATCACTTTCCATTTAAAAATGCATGCCCAAATAACTTGCTAAGCAGCAAAACTGTAGCTAGAATCCAACAAACTCAAACCACTGATCGCAAAAAGAATCTAAAGTGTTTTACATGTTAACTTAAAAAAGGGGCAAAGGCCCACATAACATTTGCTGTGATATTTTGGGATGTCAAATGTAATCTAAGTAAAATAAATGTAAAAATATTTGTACAGGCCTGGATATCACTGATATCCACTGAGCCATGAAATATTTTATTTTGAGCATTACCGGTTGTTTTGAAGCCAGAAACTCTGAGCACTTTCATTCACTTTAGGGGTATTTTTTCTCATAATGATTTGTAAACAGAACAATGTGTTTTCAAACACATTCAGTGGTCAGACTGTCATTGTTTGTCTAAATAGCAGCAGAGAGACTTAAAACATACAAAAAAAATTATGTTTAGGAAGATGCAAATGAAATCACTATTGTTAATATATCAGTCAAAAATGTCTGCGTTTCAATCAGAGGATCTTAACTTTTTTTGAACAGTATATATTGTCTTTCAATACTTACTATTTAACAAGTCTTCAAGGGTGCAGATGTACAATGTGATCCTTTGATATGCTTTTCCAATGGCCTCTTTGTACTTTTCAATTGTAAAGGGTGTCTCAGTCCCAGGGATATGTTTTATCTGCGAGCCATCAGGATAAAGCAAGACATATTTTCCATCTCTCATGTCTTGGTTGAAATCTTTTAACTTTTTCCAGGCAGCTGCCAAAAGTTGCTCTGATGACCACTGAGGCTCAACATGTAGAGGTAGAGTTTTCCCTCTTATGGGCTTAAAGCCATGCTTGGTCTTGAACATCATCCCAACAGAAATCTAGATGAGAAATCAGAGGCAGAAGATTAGACTATTGTGTCAGACAGTGCAACTTAACAGCATCAAGCAACAATATTTACTTACCTTGACTGTTTTCATTGATTTCTTTTTGGATTTTGAAAATGTCTTCCTCTCAATTTCTTTTAGCTCTCTGTATCTCATGAACTGATGCACAGCTGACTTCCCTGGGATGGAACATGTACCAGTCCCTGTGAGAGAGAGAGAGAGAGAGAGAGAGAGAGAGAGAGAGAGAGAGAGATTACAATGCAATACAGTAAATAATAACCCATACAGGCAGTTAAGTAAGATAATATAAGCTCTGGGCACAATTTGAGCTGACCAATGGTCTTCACCTGTAGTCCCAGATACTGTGGAAGCTGCATCGATTATAAAGCCGATTTCTCGGCCACAGGAACGGCAAAATTTTGGAGAGTTATCCAATCCGACGCCACAGAATGGACAATACATTTCTGCAGTTTCTGATCTGAAAAAAGATGTTCAGATACTACGTTAGGTTGTGAAAATTCTGGGTACCTTTAGTAAATAACTTTATCGAGCTAACAGCGTGCTTCACACGATATACAGTCTATGGTTCCAAAGTGAATTATATTATTTATCAGGTTATGCGAACTGGCGGGCTAATCATAAGCAAAAGGCTAACGATAGTTTAACAGCAATTCACTGCAATAGGCTAATATCTTAACCATGCGATCACAATGTTGAAATAAATCAAAACCACTTACTTTTTTACCTCATTTTGAAACACCGCTGATGAAAAGGGAGTTCTCAGTTGGGGTGTCAACATCTGCGATCAGAACAAGCGCGGTGTCTTCTTCTTCTTCTTCTTCTTCTTCTTCTTCTTCTTTGGGTTTAATGGCGGTTGGCAACCAGCTGAAAGGTGCATTACCGCCACCTACTGGACTGGAGTGTGGAGCAAAGCGCGGTGTCTGGACGTGTGCGTCACTTTTCAGTGTCCCCTGTAAAAACTTCCGTTGTGTTGCGTTCCACTTGCAGCGCGTTTTTCTAATGTGTTGTGTTGTGGCTTTTGCAGCGCGTTTTTCTAATGTGTTGTGTTGTGGCTTTTGCAGCGTGTTTTTCTAATGTGTTGTGTTGTGGTCTTTGCAGCACGTTTTTCTAAATGCTGCACATGTGTTGTCAAGTTGATGAAGATGTTTTCATCATTTGCCGGTGTTTTGTCTTTTTGCATGTGTTGTCTGAATTTGCAGTGCTGTGAGCTCTCAGGGCCACCGTATCTTTCCCCTCAGGCCAACAATTTGCTCAGGCTGGAGGGCCTGCTGAAGATCTGTTAGAGGTTATTCCTGGGCTGCCCCCCCACCAGTAGCAGATGCTTGGTTGTGGTTGTATGAAATCTTTTCTTTGGATCTTCAGATCATGCCATCTTCTTTGCACTCTGGAGAAGAGCGTTTGCCCACTGACTGCACTGACACAGTGGGATATAGATTCCCATATGAGACTCCTCTCTGTTGCTGTGAGATATTTAGACTGGAGTTTGTATGTTTGTCTCTGCACCTCATCAGTGAGGACTCTAAGTTCAAGGTCTGTAAATTTCTGTTTTCTTTCTCAGTGTTCTGCCATCGTTGTGTCAACTGTGATCTTGGAATAAAGCCACCAATATGCCTTGTGGCTTATTTCAATCAGAGGCACAAACTGCGCTCAGCTGCCAAACTGTGTGGGCGTGTTAGTGGCGGCATACGATTAGAGCAAATACTTTTGAGGATGTGGCACTAAAACAGGGCAGATTGCATGAGCTAATTCTGTGCAAATAATGGCGCTATTATGAGGGGCAATCCATTCTTTGTAGATCTGGCCCTTTATTTTGAAGTATATTACCAAAGAACACAACTCAGGCAGGGATTAATATTTTACATTTGACCTTTGAATTTTGCATTTTAGATAATTGGTGATCATTACAAAACTGTGGCCTCCTGTTTTTGACAATGAACTGTAGGAGTGCATCCTGCCACTAGAGGGCCATGCCACTGCCATGTCCATGTGACCTCACTTTCTTCGGGACTGATGTTAATCTGACTTTGATTATAAACTACCACAGCAGGCCACTTTATTAGGTACCTTGCTGGTTGCAGGTTGGACCCCCTTGACCCTCAGAGCTCCTTAATTCTTCATGTCATATATTCAACAAGGTGCTGAAACATCCCTCAGAGATGTTGGTCCATATCTCCATGACAGCATCACACAGTTGTTGCAGATTAGTTGGTGATGAGAATCTCCTGTTTCAGCACACCACAAAGTTGCTCTATTGAATTGAGATCTGGTGACTCTGGAGGCCACTCATTGTCATGTTGAAGAAACCAGTCTGACATGATGAGAGCTTTGAAGGAGTCTCCATCAGAAGACGGTCCACTGTGGTCTTAAAGGGATGGACATGGTCAGCAGCGGTGCTCAGGTAGGCTGTGGGGTTTAAACCATGCTCAGGTGGGACTATGGGGCCCAAAGTGGGCCAAGACACCACCATCAAACCACCAGCAGCCTCAACCACTGATCCAAGGCAGGATGGACCCATGGGTGTCTCCTGAAGATGATGCTTCCCTTAGAAGATTATAGAGCCTCAACCTTCTCATGGATATCAGAGAAGATGTCAGCTTAATAAAGAGCAAACCTGAAATCACAACCTGCCAGGGCTCAGCCAAGACCCTACCAGGGAAGTGGGGGAGTTTGTGTATCAGTATCTGTTCAGGAGTGTCCCCTGATGTGGTCTTCTGCTGCTGTAGACCATCTGCTCCAAGACTGGAAGTGTTTTTAGAAATAGTTCTCTGTAGGCTGAAACAAATGCTTCATCGAGTTCCTGTTTCCTTTCTATCATGTCCAACCACTCCAAACATTCTCCTCTGACATTAATAACACATTTTAAGCTGTTTACTGAATGTTTTCTCTTTTTGAGACCATTTTCTGTAATTTACAAGGATGGTTGTGTTTGAGTTTGACCTTCAACAGGTCATCCTGACTATGCTACATGTCTAAATGCATTGAGTTGCTGCCATGTGATGAGGAGATTACTGATTATAGTAAACATATTGAAGCTTTTTAAAGCTGTCCCAATATTTCGTATTTCAAAATAAGTCAGTTTTATTTCGATAGGAAATTTGTCCCATCTCAATGCAAACAATGGAAATGACTAATTGTACATTTTTTTCCAGAATGACATCTAGAAATTGGAGAATGCATAAATACAAGGCAGAATGACAGAGCAAAGAAAATTGTGGTTATAGTGGGCCTCAATGGGACGTTTTTTGTCCTTTGTTTACCTAAAGGGTAGTAAATTCCACATGGAATTTTTACCTTTCTGTTTCATTTTGGATTATAAATATATGTAATGTAAATGAAATAATGAACGCATTTATCAGTTTAATAAATACTGTACATTCACCGGTGTATAAAACATTTTATTATGTGTAGCAATTAGAAATTTGGCAGCGTTAAATCTGAAAGATTTAGTTGTTAAATTATTAATTATTGTCAACTAACAATTCACTATATTGTTCTCGTTGGGGCACCAGCCTTTTAGTAAGGCAGACCTTAATTTAATTAATTAATTACCTATTTAACTCCCTTAAATAAGGTAAACTAATCAAATCAAATTTTATCAATCTCAAAATCTTAAGACAGAGTTCTCGCTTCAGGGACACTGAGTGCTGAAGAACTCCAACAGAGAGAGAATTTGAAAACATTCATTCATTCATTTTCTATACTCGGCTATCTCTTTCGGGGTTGCGGGGGGCTGGAGCCTATCCCAGCTATCATCGGGCGAGAGGCGTGGTACACCCTGAATCGGTCGCCAGTCGATTGCAGGGCCACATAGAGAGACGGACAACCATTCACGCTCACACTCATACCTAAGGACAATTTAGAGTGACCAATTAACCTAATGAGCATGGTTTTGGTCTGTGGGAGGAAGCCGGAGTACCCAGAGAGAACCCACGCATGCACGGGAAGAACATGCAAACTTCACACAGAAAGACCCTCCCAACCCGGAATCGAACCGGGAACCTTCTTGCTGTGAAGCACGTGCTCTATCAGCTGCGCCACCGTGCAGCCCAAGCTGGAAACAATTATCACACATTTATTAAAATGAAAATAGTTACAATGCATAAAATAAAGGGTAGATTATAGGTGAAATGAGAATAAATAATCAGTTTGAATGGAAATAGTGGTTAAATCAGGAACCTTAAAATGATGGTGAGTGAGTATATGCCTAAAGGATAACTATAAGCTATACGAAAATATGTGAGGAATCTCGGCTAACAGTTGGATTAAGTCAATCTAATGTCAGAACACCTTTTTAAGTCTAAGAGGGCATCAAACCTCCTTTTAAGTACAGAGTAACTGGACATTTGCCTACTTGGTCGTGGAGGACTCGTGGTATGCTCCGAGGCTCAGAAGGTCCAGGCTACAGGTGGATCAGGTCAGACTGGTGTTGGATCAAGTTGGTTTGGGTTGGTTCGGATTGGGAAGCTGAACAGCAGATCTGTGGTCCGAGTCTCACCAGCGCCCCACAGATCCTTCTGGACCTTCTGGCCCCTCCAGCAAACGCAGACTTTGAAGTGGGCTGCGGCTCAAAAACTCTCAAAAAGGTTTTGACGAGAATACGAAAAATCTGATCTGCGTGAGTCTCTTTAAGCACGTCACTGACCAGGTTAACGATGTCTCACAGACAACTAAGCGAGATCAAAAATCAAAAATAATGCTATGCAGGCTTTTTGATGAGGATTGGAGTATTCAGATTTTAAAGATAAATCTGAATGGAAAAACTTGTTAAGCTGCGGATCAAAGTTGCTCACTTAACAAAAATTACAGAAGTATACGCATCGGCATAAGAAAAGAAACTACACATGTCTACAAGGCAGAGGCCTAACGGTGTGGTCAAAAGTGATATAGGAGCGGAGCAAGGGAGCGGAGCATATCTGTATAAAAAAGTAACGAGAGCGTAACGAGAAAAGAAGAGGGCGAGAGAGTCGACAAAGCGGAGTTATAAGGCCCATTAGAGGGGCGGATGATGATGTCATATGACGACTCGCCTATATTCCATTACAATTAAGTTTTAAATTTAATGAACGAACTACTCATATCACTCGACTCATCATAGGTATAAGGTCTTAAACGACATGAACAAAATGATAAGAGGATGATATCAGACAATTCTAACACATTAGTAATGACACACAGTAATTAAGGCACAGTTACTGTCATACTTGTGACTCACAAAAATTTTGCTGTGTACAATGATGAATAAAATAATATCAACTGATAGGCACTGTTAGAATATATAGTAGCACATATTGATTACATTGTCAATAAGTTCTGATAACTGTTGCAGAATATATGAACATGCCTACAGTTGTGCTTTACCAACAGAAGTCGCTGGGTGGAGCTGTTGGTCCTTTTTTACAAATTTTACAGAGAATTACTATTTTACTCAGGAAAATGGTATGAAGTCTGTTGAAAGGACATTGGAATGTACGTCACACACTGACTTCAAATCAATACACAGTTTATGATTTGGAACCTTAATATCAGTTCTTTAAGGATCCTTTGCAATCTGATGTTGTTCTGAATACTTTGGGATGCAGGAAATTGTCCAGATCCTGGGGGACCTAATGGGGAAATTTACGACCTACAGTTGCAAGGGACAGGTCGCCATTCACGGAGAGATGGGAAGATTAGGATTGTTTACCCATGTTTTTTTAAATGTGACTGGTCCCGTAAATCTGAAAAGGTGAAGAATCGTTCAGAGGGGAGTTTCAGCGACTGGCTGGCGCCAGTTGGAGTCTCGACAAATCAGATGCCGCTTGATTCTTCCCGATGTGTCGGAGAGTATCCTAAATCAAAGAGAGTGTTTGGTCCTGGAGAGTGCATATGGTGGGTCATTCGTTAGTCGTGCCAACAACAGGAATCAGGAACAATTTACGATTTGAGCTGTTGGCTTCGTAGGACACAGAGGGGGGGGAAAGAGGCCCAGAGAGACATTTGGGGAATTAACAAAAAGAACTCCCCTTTGCTTTTCTTGTTTAATGTTTCTGATGCTATGTATGCATACAATACAAATATCTATTACAGATATATCTATCCATATCTGTATAATATATGCATCAGTGTAATAACGGTATTTATCAGTGCAATACATATATTAATCAGTATTATACACATATTTTATCAATTCAACGATATATTTCTGAGTGTAGTAAATATATTGATCAGTCTGCAGATGGTTCTTAGAGTTCAGGTGTTTATCAAGTAAATAAATTCAGGAAACATTTATTAAATTTTGATTATTTCAGTCTGTTTTGTTCAGAACAATCAACTGTTCATAGGTGACATCAGTAGAATGATGATCAGCTGTTTTCTGTCAGCACAAACAGATGTCTCTTCAGGGGTTGCTGCAGAGGACAAGATGTCTTAGGTCTCTGAATTCTCTGCGGGTTTGGACTCTGGAGGACACAGAGACGCTGAACCAGACCACACACTAAACCCCGGAGAGAGGGGCTCAGTGAATGTGGTCTCTGGTGTGTGGAGGTGGATCAGTCTCAGAAGAGACGTCATAGAAGGACAGAGATCCAGCAGGAACATCCACATACACCCCGACTCTACCAGAGGATGAAGAGGAGGAGGAGTCGGAGGAGTCAGCAGAGGAAGGGAAGGAGGAGGGGGAGATGGATGTTTCTCTGTAATTGTGAAGGACAGAGTAACTAAGACCAGAGCATCTCAGACTCCAGGACTGATCATTCCATCCAAACAAACATTCTTCTATGCGTCCTGTCCTCTTGATTCTTCTGTAGCTCACTACTACATAAACATTTCTGCTCCATTCAACCTCCCAGTAACAACGACCGCTCAGAGCAGACCTGCACAGCAGCTGAGGACCTTTAAATCTGTCTGGATGATCAGGATATGACTGAAGCTCGTCCATATGTGTCACCAGCTTCTTGTCTTCAGACAGTCCGAGTCCTCTGCTCATGGTGTCTGTGTCCACCTCCAGCTCACAGGCCCCTGATGGAGAGAAGGAGAAACATCACAGCAGCAGGTCATCATCTGATCATCTATAATCATCTGACAGTTCCATAATGGAAATATTTCACTAATCCATCTGGGGAGTAGCCCTGCAAAAATGTTTTCAGGGGCATAAACTTCAAAAACAACAGCAGCTTGTGATTGGATGATCATTTGGCTCATCACACTCATCACAGACCAGCCCATATCAAGCAGCCTTGCTATGACGTAGCATATGTAGCAGCTAAACATAGTGGCTAATTACTTACAAGGGCAAAGAACAGTTAATGGCCACTAGCAGTAGCAGCTAACTGTTCTTAGATCAGCCATTAACTGTTGTTTGCCCTTGTTAGCTGATAGCTTAACTACCTTAAGACTATGGTTTCACATTAATTTATACCACATAGATGTATCATTTACCATTTACACACGTGGACAAAAGTGTTGGTACCCTTCATTTAATGAAAGAAAAACCCACATGGTCACTGAAATAACTTGAAAATAAAAGGAATAACAATTAAAAAATTACTGAAAATCAGCTAATGAAAATCAGACATTGATTTTAAATTTTGGTTCAGAAGAAATATTTTAAAAAACAAAATAATGAAACTGGCTTGGACAAAATGATGGTACCCCTACAAAGGATTGAAAATGGTGTGACCATAGGGACATGTTAAACTAAGGTGTGTCCTGTAATTATCATCACAGGTGTCTCCAAGCTTGTAATCAGTCAGTCTGCCTATTTAAAGGCTGAAAAGTGGTCACTGTGCTGTTTGGTATCGTGGTGTGTACCACACTGAACATGGACCACAGAAAGCTAAGGAGAGAGCATCTCCATGCAGCTTGATGTTCCTGTGACTACAGCTGCACAGATTATTCAGAAGTTTAAGGTCCACAGGACTGTAGCCAACCTCCCTGGACGTGGCTGTAGGAGGAAAACTGAGGAAAAACTGTAGAGACGGAGAATATGAATGGAAACCAAAGAGCCCAGAACAAGTTCTAAAGAGATTAGAGGAGAACTCCAAGGTCAAGGTACATCAGTGTCAGATCACACCATCCATCACTGTTTGAGCCAAAGTGGACTTAATGGAGGACATCACTGTTGAAACCAAATCATACCAAAGTTGGGGTGCATCCAAAGTCCTTTTTGATAAGGAATCTTCCTAACTGAAGAAATGACCCGGAAGCATTTAAGCGTCGGCCATTATAAGTGCTGTTCGAATTCTCCAAAAGTTAAGGAAAGGAGGTCGTTGCTTCCTTTATTACCTCCTTTAGCTTAGGAAACACTGGACCATCCTTTCCGAAAGGAGATAAGAAAGGAACGCCCCATAATGCGGTAGGTGACGTGCGTGTATCGGCATCGTATGGAAACTTACGAGGGAGAAAGGACGAGTTTTGTGGGACTATCAAGATATTGGTGCGTTTTCCCATTTCCCAGTTCCCAGTTCCAAGGTTAATGGAACGCAGCATATGTGGGATATATTAATCAATTATAATATAATATCATAATATATAATTAATATTATATATTAGATACCATATTTCTATCAAACTTCATTTATGAAGTAAATCATGCCTATAAAAAGACAGAACAATGGGGTTTCTAATAACGTTTAGCATATTAAAAAAACAATAAAAGAAGGAAAAATTAGGTATTTTACAATACTTAAAATATAGTAACACTGTTTAACCATGTGTGTTATGATATGTGAATGAAACAGGGATAAAAGTCTTTCTGAAACATTTTTATGTTTAATCAGACTTCATTTTTCCCGTGTGCTGTCAAAGATGTGAACATTTATAGAAGCTCTCACCTAACCTCACATCTGTGTGCAGGAAACACACACTGCATGACCAACGGACAAAACATCATCACAGGTCTGATCATGGATTGTTAATGTTAACAGGTAAAACTGACACAAAACAACTCTGTGAGGTAGAGCAGATGACAAGACGCTTCTTGTAGTCCATTTTCAGAACACTGTAGTTCGTCGTGGTTTACCTACGTCACAAGAAATACTCGTCACATAAATATGACACCAAAGAGAAAGTGCAGTCGAATTCCTCTTTTACCGCAGTTCTCCTTTCCTTTCCTCTTATTCCTTCCTTTCCTTGACCCTGTGACGTTTTTTTATCAGGGTTAAGGTAAAGTGGATAGGAAAGGACTTAGGAAGGACTATTCGGATCTACCCTTGGACTGGAATTTTCCGAAAATGTACATTGACTGACACGAACTAAAGGAGAACCCAGATGCAAAGTAGCTTTTGTGGTTCACAATAACCAGATTTTATTTTCCAAATACTGAGGAAACAGTTCCATGCAGGGATCAAACCCGCAAGCTTCATCTTGTTGGTCTGATGCTTTAACCACTAGCCCACACAGGAGATGATCAGCAGACGGAGATTCACAATCTTTGAAGACCAACAGCAGGGGTGAGAGCGGGGATCGAACCTGTGAGCCTTTGAACAGGAGCCCGATGAGAAGAGCACTCAACCACGCTGATGACACTCTCTCACTTGATAAACAGAGGCTTTCAGGAAAGCTTGGACTGGACTCACTCTTTGTCTGGCTCGCAGAGGTGTTCAGGAAGACTTGGACTAGACTCACTCTTTGTCTGGCTCGCAGAGGTGTTCAGGAAAGCTTGGACTGGACTCACTCTTTGCTTGGTGGCACAGAGGTGTTCAGGAAGACTTGGACTGGATTCCCTCTTTGCTTGGCGAGCAGAGGCGTTCAGGAAGACTTGGACTGAACTCATTCTTTGCTTGACAAGCAGGGATGCACCGGAAAGCCGGAAACCAGGCTGCCACCACTGGTCAGGACTCACAGACTGATTCTCAATGTCGAGGACGGGCAGGAGGGTCAGATACCAGGCAGGCCACCGCAGATCAGGATACACAGGCGGATTCTCAATGTCAAGGACAGGCAAGAGGATCGGATACCAGGCAGGCCATCACAGATCAGGATACACAGGCGAATACTCAGCGTCGGAGACAGAAGGCGGGTTCAACAGCTGGGATTCAGGCAGACGGGTAAGCGAGGAACAGAAGCTAATTGATACCTTGCAGTCAAGCCGAGGGTCAGGCGTTTAAGGCAGAACCAGAAACGAAACTTGTCGGCAACGGGTGATCAATCCGGAAGACAGGTCTGGAGTTCTAAGCATGAAGGCGAAGACAGTCTGACACTGACTGTGTGTGGAGCTGGGGTTTAAGTAGGTGGCCTGATTGCAGCAGATGAGGTGCAGGTGTGAGCAGGAGTGTAGGTGAGGTGAGTTGAGCTGATTAGGCTGCAGCAGGAATGTGGCAGGCTGAAGATTGAGACTGAGGCTTAGACTGAGATTGTGACATTGACAAGCCACAAAGCTTCTGGGAGAATGTCCTTTGGACAGATGAGACAAAACTGTAGCTTTTTGGTAAGTCACATCAGCTCTATGCTCACAGACACAAAAATGAAGCTTACAAAGAAAAGAACACTGTACCTACTGTGAAACAGTAGGTACAGTGCAGGAGGAGGCTCTTTTATGTTCTGAGGCTGCTTTGCTGCATCTGACACAGTGTGTCTTGAATCTGTGCAGATACAATGAAATGTCAAGACTATCAAGACATTCTGGAGTGAAATGTGCTGCCCAGTGTCAGAAAGCTTGGTCTCAGTCACAGGTCTTGGGTCCTCCAACAGGATAATGAGCCAAAACACACATTTAAAAACACCAAAGAATGGTTTAAAACAAAACACTGGACTATTCTGAAGTGGCCTTCTATGATCCCTGATCTAAATCCTGTTGAACATTTGTGGAAGGAGCTGAAACATGCAATCTGGAGAAGACGCCCTTCAAACCTGAGACAGCTGGAGCAGTTTGCTCACGAGAACTGACCAAAATACTTGTCGACAGGTGCAGAAGTCTCATTGTGAGTCACAGATATTGCCTGTTTGCAGAGACTGCCTCAAAAGCTTGTGCAACAACACACTGAGTTAAGGGTACCATCATTTTTGTCCAGGCCGGTTTCATTAGTTTTTTTTTTTTTTTTTTTTTTTATGTATTTTTTGGGCATTTTGTGCCTTTATTGATAGAAGAGAGACAGTGGATAGGCTTGTGAAATGGGGTGAGAGAGTAGGGGCAGACACTCTGCAAAGTGGTCACAGGTGGGATTCAAACCTGTTTTTCCTGGGCAAGTACATGGGGTGCGAACCACTTCGCCAAACCAGCACCCCATTAGTTTGTTTTTTAAAATAATTCTCTTGGACTACAATTCAAAAGCAACATCTGATTTTCATTAGTTGATTTTCAGTAATTTTTTATTTATTATTACTTTTGTCAGTTTCAGCTTATTTCAGTGACCATTGTGGGTTTTTCTCTCTTTAATGGCCTGCCAACAATTTTGTCCATGTCTGTATATGTGACATGAACCTCATCAAAGACAATCCCTTTGAAGTAAACTTAGGAGAGCATATTTTGCCAAGTATAACGGAGTAACCATGATGGCCACAGGCTAACTGACATTAGCCGCCATTATTTGTACAACAGGAAGTGACTACTTTGACTTTCTGTCAAGTCGTTTCCTGTTGTCGTCACCCCCACTGTTCCTGCCTCTCTTCCCTCATTGGGCCGTTAAGCTTTTAACGGAGTGAAACCATTGCACAATAGAGGCTGGCAAGATTGAGATGCATGGTTTAAGAATCAAGCAGGTCCGTCTGCTCTGCAAAGCTAGCTCTGTCAGCCCGAGGGCTCAGAATCAGCTCTGATGATTTTGGGTTTCATCTCCTGCTGAGTTAGCCCTGTTTGACCTCAGACCCCAGACTCTGCTTCATATTTCTATCTAAACAAGTTTGATTTGTGTGTTTGTGACTCCATGGTCCATGTTCAGTTTTATTGGTGTTTGGTTCTATCTTGTTAAAAACATCTCCTGCTGTTGGATGAAAATGCTGGTTGATGAAAACAATGTTCTCTGAAACTCTGAGGTGCTGCTAAAAATCCTGGAATATCTGACAGATTAAACATGAAGCTTTGTCTTTGCATGACTGAGCTGCTGTCCAATCAGATCTCAGGAGAAAATGTAGTAAAATCGAACATATTCGGTTTTGACCGATCTTCAACTATTCAACTATTTTGATTTGATGGTATTTTAATCTTGTTTTTTGTGCAGGGTCAAAGTTTGTGTCGAGTGTGATGACACACATGGTCTCACGCTAAGCACACAATGCTCACTTAGTTTGACAGAGAAAACATGAATGATTTAATCAACAAAGAGCCTGTGGATAATGTTATCTGTCTCTTTGTCAGTGTCTGGGACATGTCATTGATCAATAACTTTATTGACTCACTGATTATCAATGATTAAATAAATGACACACTGAAGCATTTGAGCTCCTCTGAATGTGGAAATCCTGGAGCCAACATGTTAAACATAATGTATATTACCCATAATCCCCTGAGTTGGCCTGAGGCTCTCATGTACAGCTCACATTCAGCTCATGGTGGGAGGGTGCATTTCTCTGATCACACCAACACACCATCTCTGCTGATATTAGTCCCTCATCTTCACTTTGATCATGTGAACTGTTCCTCAGACTAATGACGTCTCCATGGTTTATCCTCCTGATAGAACTCCAGAGATAAAACACTGACAGAATCCTTCAAATGAAAAGTTCATGAGGAGTAAAAAGTTTAATGATCATCATTAAAGCAAAGATTAAAAACACTCACACTTCTTCACACCAGGTCTCAGTCTGTGTGGTCCACCATGGTCCAACCTGGAGACAGAAACCAAAGCTGGGATCAGTTCTTCATTCATGAGGGTCCTGAGATAGCCTCCCTCTCCAGCCCACACCAATCAGGAGGATTCTACTAGGGCCCGACCGATACATTGGCTGGCTGATTGAATCAGCCCATTATAGCCCATTTCAAAGTATAAAACATCGGCCCGAGTTTTGCCGATGTAACGCAGATATATTCTTAATTTCTCAGAAAACAGTAAATGCTGTTCAGTGTCCAAGCAGCAGAATGATGACGTTGTGGAACATGGCAACGCGCATTGATGCAGCTTTCCAGCTCTCAGTTGATTCTGTGTGTTCAGATGACTAGCCTACACTCACACGGAGTTGCTCTTTTAAGCCTGAATGAGGGAAGTGGAGCAGATGTAAGAGCTTTTCCTCAGTGTCCCCCCTGTCTCCGTGTTAGCTTCAGGAGGCTAAGCTTAGCTGTTAGCCTGCTGTTTTAGCCTGTAATGTTCTGGTAAGTTAGCTTTGCTTTTTTCTAAACATGAGGAGTTTACAGTCATGTCTTTTCTGGGCCGTAGTCTATTAATTTGCTGGCTGCTGTTAGATGTACATAATTCTGAGGATTAGACCTGCTGCTCTGCACTCACAAGCAATGTAAAACGAGAAACAAGTCATTTTCCGTTTTTTGTTTCCCTTCATCCAAACGGAAATCGGAAAATCGGATGGTTTCCCATTTTCCGTTTGCCCATATCAACACGAAAAACGAATGGCTGCAAAGTACACAGACCCAGTCTTTCTGCTCCCTCAACTTTCAAAAGTACTGGAGACACACTTCAATAGCTAACTGGATAAACTCATCAAAAAACATCTACTCAGTGACAGTCAGCTTGGGTTTAGGGCAAACAGATCAACATAACTGACATTGATAGATTCATATGAGGAAATCACAGACTGTACAGAGCAGAAAAAATATGCGACTGGAATTTTCATTGTTCTCAAGAAGGCTGTTGATAATGTTGAAGAAAAATTCTCAGAGTCCAGTTCAGGGTTTGCTGTGGTGATGTGAGTTTATTAAGCATGCTAGCAAGCTGGTGGACCGACAGACAGAGTGCAGGTCTGTGTCTGTGAGCCGACCCGGACTGAAGGCAGAATAGGGTCTTAAGTAGCCTACAGTAGAACAACAAAAAGGAGGAGGGAACAGTGACTTTGACCAGACATGCTAAGTCAATCAGACATGGTTAATCAATCGAGACAGGAGACAGACGTCTGAGTGTATTCAGTCACTGTGAAGTCTTAGACAGGTGTCCGTTACTTCCTTAGCCAGTATGCGTAGGAAGTCCTTTGATCAAAGGTGTAAGGATGTCTGGGCTTCAGGTGTTAGGAGGTCGATTGTTAGGTAAAGGACTCATGGGATGTAATCACTAGACTACAGACAATTTGCATTACAAGGCACAAAACAATACATTACAGAAACAAAATTCAACATTTTCTCTATCAATCCAAACTTTTTTTTTTTTTTTTTGAAACAGTTGCACACGTCTGTTAAACAGAGTTCAATTATTAACTTCGAGTTGGATTTCAAACAAAAAATCTGGATTTTCCTCTTCTAGGGGAGTTGGAACAGTTACATTGGAATACATCACTGTAAGGGGTGGGGAATTGAGTAGCAATTTGCGCATTAACTTGAGGCACATAATAAGAAGGCTTATGGCAATCAATATCCCAAGACCAAACAGTACTAGTTCAAGGACTAAGTAACCCATTCCTCCAATTTTTTCTTTAATCCAATCAAAAAGACCAGAAGGTGCAGAATAATGCAATGTTTTGGCAATGTCAGAGAGATTATCAGTTATTTCTTCTAAAGTAGCATTATGGTAAGGTATAAAAGTACAACATTCAGTTCCAATCATCGCACAAGTTCCTCCTTGAGAAGCCAACAGATAATCGAGAGCAGCATGGTTTTGTAAAGCCATCAGTCTTACCCCTGTCATTTCTTGAGATAGCATGGACATGCCTTTTGCAGTTGAGTTTGCTAGATCCTTAACTGCATGTGAAAGGTCCCTGATTTGATCTAAGGCTGACATGACTCCATAGCTCGGGATGACGGCATCAAACAGTCTTGTTAATGGTGTTTCTTTGTAGGTGAATAAGTCTCTTTTGACAATATGTACACTTGGTGGTGCAGCAATGACCCTCATAGCTGGTATCACATGACCCAAACCACATATTCAAGACCAGCCGGTGGATAAAAAATTCATACGCTTTCATATCACAAATACAATAAACCCCTTTTGGTAATGGTACTAAGCATTGATTGGTGATCGTGGTAATGTTTTTAAAATGTTCAGCGGAAGAAGATGAGGGATGACGGCCAGGGTAATGCCATTGAAACTGTCCTCTTTTGATGAGTCATAAGTAACATTGCAGTCTGAATGTCCAAGGTGAAGTTGTCCTTTAACACACCATCTCAGTGTTTTTTTTTTTTTTGGGCCCATGGTGAGTGTGAGGGGTGGTGTGTAAGAAAAGGGGGATGGGGGGGGGGGGGCATGGCAGCAGGGACAGTTCCTGGAGGTAGAGCTTGTGGTGGGCATTGCACATTTGCTTCTGTGCCCCTGGTGCCAGTTCTGCTGCTCCAATGAGGTGTTGGATGTCACACAGCTGCCTCTTGGACTCTGGTGCCTGTTTTGCTGCTCCGTTGTGGTGGTGGTCATCACCCGTCTGCTTCTGGGCCTCGGTGTCCGTTCTGCTGCTCCGATGGGGAGGTGGTCATCGCTCGTCTGCTTCTGGGGCCGCGGTGCCTGCTCTGCTGTTCGATGTGGAGGTGGTCATCGCTCGTCTGCTTCTGGGACTCCGGTGCCTGTTCTGCTGCTCCGATGAGATGGTGGTCGTCACTCGTCTGCTTCTGGGGTTGCGGTGCCTGCTCTGCTGCTCCGATGTGGTGATGGTCATCACTCGTCTGCTTCTGAGATGATGAAGGTCAGGACCCATGAGGTGAAGAGGAGCGCTGCTGGTTTCTGCTTCATGATGCTGCTGTCTTTTGCAGTGTGATGCGTGAGCCCAGGTGGTGTGACCTTAACACTTAACTGCTGTGTGCGTGGTGAGCAGGACCTGCTGTGATTTGGACCAGTGTGATGCCAAGGTGTTCTTTCCGTGGTAGGCTACTCTTTTATGCAGACTCAGTCACCTGGTTGGATGTCATGGCATGGTTTGTCACTAGGGGGAGACTAGACAGCTTTCACATGACTGTGGATGAGTTGAACAGCAGAGGTTTAAGCAGAACAGAATGTCATAAGGGATTCATCCATTGCAAGTGCACAGTTCTTCCCTGGTTTTGTTTTGTTGATCAATCAATGTTCACAGAATGTTCGGACATAGGAGGAAAATCCAGGAACATACCAGTCTTTCAGCACTATTTCACACATACTGTACCTCCCTTGCTTAAATGTGCGAACTCATGTGACATGAGGGCTAGCAATGGGAATAGAGAAGTGGGGGCCACAACACGGCCGTCATTGTGGTCCCACAAGTATTTACATAAATACATCCTTGGGGAAAGCCACAACTTACGCTCCTTCACATCAGCAGCCTGTTGTAGTAAGGCCACATCATCAGAAGAGGCAATGTTGCTGGCTTGAAAAGCTTTACATGGACAGTTTAACCAAATTTTGCGGGTGCTTTGGCTGCATGGTCAGCCAAAGCATTGCCATTCTAAACAGAATCAATGGATCTAGTATGAGCCTCACATTTAACAACAACAATGGATGAAGGTACTGTACTGCATCAAAAAGTTGTCCAATTAAATTATCCTGTTTTACAGGTGTTTCTGAAGAGGTTATGAATCCTCGGTTTGTCCCAAGCAAACCAAGATCATGTACACAACCAAAAGTAAATCAGGAATTTGGGAAAATCGTAACAGTTTTACCTTTTGTGAGATGACAGGCTCTCATGCAGTTCAGCTACTTGGGCGGAGCTTTAGGTGGCAGGGCAGAGCTTTCAACGATGAAAAGTTATCACATATTGCATACCCTGCATACGGCACTCCATTTTCTCTATAAGCAGAACCATCAGTGTAAAAGACAAGTTCACAGTTGGGCAGAGGAGTTTCTAAGAGATCAGGACGAGGTTTGGATGAAAGGGAGGTAACATCTAAGCAATCATGTGAGTCACCATCTTCTTGTGTGGGTAAATAGTTGCAGGATTAAGAACAGAGCATCTTTTAAGAGTGATGGTAGGAGCAGTTAGTGTTAATACTACAACAGGTCTGTTAGCAGAGTTATGGCGCTGAGTGAGAACGGATTGTGCAAATCCTAATCTTTTATGTACAAAAAGTATGAAACATTTGCTATTGTCAAGAAGGTCGAATGCAGAGGCTGCCGCTAATGCCTGTTTCAAGTTGTTAAATGACTCGTTGGCTTGATCAGACTAGGTAAGGGGTTGAGTACAGGTTGATGGTTGAACATTTCAAGGACGGGAGATGCCAGAAAAGCACAATCTATTATTCACTGTCTGCAATAACCTGTCATTCCTAGAAATGTTTTTATCTGTGACATTTTTGTGGGATTTGGGATTTCAAGTATGGTTTTTACTCTGTGAAGTTTTGTGACCTTTGAGGGCTAAAGCCTGGAGGCGGACAACTGTATCAGTTTCACAAGTAATGGCTGATGGGGATGCTGATAGTAAGTCATCTATATGTTGTATAAACTCTAAAACGCCAATTGTATCATATTTGATAAGTACTTTTATAATACCTCTATCTACTCAATATGATCAACAAATTAAAAAGCATCTGAATATAATCAGATAAATGATTAAAAAAAAATAATACATGTCCTCGAATGGATTATCAGCTGCCAAAAACACCTAATGTATCAAATGAGATATGAAAAATCTATATGTTGAATTTTATGGACATTTTGATTTTTGTAGGATTTAGCAGAAAGGGAAATAAAATTTAATCTCCCCAAAAGAATAGAATTCTCTGGCTATAATCTACGGTATTGGGTCTTTCAGGGTTAAGTAGAATCTCCTGGAAATGAAAAAATCTTTGAGATCTTTACATCGTGTATGCATAAATATTATAAGGGATTCAGTGTAACCTTGGGGGTAACCTGATATCTATATAACGTGGACATGCATTTACAAAGAAAACTCATGCTGGGTCAAGTTGCATCAGATACTGGCTAATACATGGAGCTTGTAAAACATTTGTTTCTGTTTTAATTTGGTAAATGTCCAGACAGCTCTATAGCTTTTGTTATGGGATTGGTTGGTCTACTGTAAGGTTATCTAATCAGGTGCCGTACGCAGGGTAAATTTGGACTACATGTTTCCATATAGAAATCTGGATTTAATCACTTTGTAAACTGGCTTACCATGATAAAAGCATTTCACACATCCTTTTGTTTGAGAGGTGTGAGAAAGTTTTCCTGAACCATGATGTTTTTCCCAATTGCCATTGAGCTGCCACTGCATGTGCTTGCTCCGCCTGTGTAGTGAAGAAAGAAACAAACTGACAGAGCAATTAGTCTTTTGACCAAGTTTTTTTTTTTAACAAACAGTATTTTGAGCACCTAAAATGCTTCCCTTTTCCAGAAAGAAAACTCAAAATATCGAGACATATAGGACATGTTTCACAAGAGAAAATGTGAAACAAACATGACACAAAGCAATATAAAAGACAGAAACAAACATGATCCAAAAGCAACAGAAAACATAAATCCCTAGGTATTAACCACATAAAACAAAAGAAAAGAAAAAAAAAAAAAAAAAAAGACAGGATAAAAAATCCCATCATAAACACCAGCTGGGTTTTGATCAGGTCCTGAACAGTGCTTCCAGAAGACTTGAAAAGAAAAAATAAAATTAAGTTGCCTTAAATAAAGATACCTGCTCCTAGTTCTCTGCAGGTACTTAAATTGGTGCACTATTTTGCTGTTAGTAAAATCCATTCAAAAATTACTGAGCTGGTTTAAACTCTGTTGTGTTTAAATCACTCAGTTTTTCTTTTTAACTGAACTAATTTTAACTCTGTTGTATTCCGTTTTGAAATTACTGAGCTAGTTTTGACTCTGCGTTGTGTTTAATCCTTTTTTTTTTTAACTAAGCTAATCTTAACTCTGCGTTGTGTTTAAATCCTTTTTTTTTTAAGTTAGATTCTCTTAGACCTTGGCTTAGCTCTGCACAGTTCTTTGTTTTGCTTTTCTCTCTCTTTTTTTTTTTTTTTTTTAACTTTTACTATTTTTATATTTTGTGTTGCAACATTTCTTAAAACCCTATAGGTACCACGATTACCGTACATGTACTTAACAGGACCGGTTAAATCTTTCCCATACCTTCCACATAAAGTCCTTTCAAACTTGCAATCTTTGAGATCCCTCCAAACCAGCCCTCATGCCTACTCACTTTTGCCCACAATTCACTTACCAATTCCTTCAACTATCATTCTACTTAGAGGATGTAAGACATTATTTTGAAAGTTTGGAGAACAAATCAAATCTTTACAAAATGAATTATACTACTAAGTATTTGAGAGAAAAATATTCCCTAGGAGAAGATTTTCTTTCTCTATTTCTTCGTACCAGTCCTGCCTAGGCCTATAACCCAGTGTTCCAAACACTATTACTCTCAACACAAGACTTCTACTTGTTTTGGCCATTCCCAAATGGCTCCCTCTGAAAAAAAAAAAAAAGAAAATTTCTCAACCCTTCTGTCACAACCACACAGCAAACTTACTTGAAATTAGAATGGCGTCAACTTTTTCAAGCCTCTTTGAAAAATTTGGATTTGAAGTTACTGGTGTGTCCTTGGTCTGGACGAAGGAGTCTCCGCGGAAGTATGTTGCCATCCGGATAGCGGCACCAAATTGTTGAAGAAAAATTCTCAGAGTCCAGTTCAGGGTTTGCTGTGGTGATGTGAGTTTATTAAGCATGCTAGCAAGCTGGTGGACCGACAGACAGAGTGCAGGTCTGTGTCTGTGAGCCGACCCGGACTGAAGGCAGAATAGGGTCTTAAGTACAGTAGAACAACAAAAAGGAGGAGGGAACAGTGACTTTGACCAGACATGCTAAGTCAATCAGACATGGTTAATCAATCGAGACAGGAGACAGACGTCTGAGTGTATTCAGTCATTGTGAAGTCTTAGACAGAAGGTGTCCGTTACTTCCTTAGCCAGTATGCGTAGGAAGTCCTTTGATCAAAGGTGTAAGGATGTCTGGGCTTCAGGTGTTAGGAGGTCGATTGTTAGGTAAAGGACTCATGGGATGTAATCACTAGACTACAGACAATTTGCATTACAAGGCACAAAACAATACATTACAGAAACAAAATTCAACATTTTCTCTATCAATAACATTAACCAGGACTAATGACTGCATCAACTGGAGAGAGATGTCTGTGAGAGAAAGTCTGGGAGAGGGTCAGGAGTTATCTGTGTAACACAGATAACTCCTGACCCTCCTGGAGTTATCTGTGTTACACAGATAACTCCTGACCCTCCTGGCCTACACGACTAACAACCCCCAACACAAACACACACACACACACACACACACACACACACACACACAATTTTCATAAAATAACAGGCCAAAATACAAATTTATTATGTATGTTGTTCTTTCCTTAGGTAGTCTGTAGCAGAGGTCTTGGTCATGCTGCAGGACTCTGAAAAAGTGACTAGAGACAAGCTACGTGACTACTAGCAACAATTGTTGTCATAAAATTACCATTTTCTTTAAAACAAAGTACAAAATAGAAAAAAGAAATACATAACATGGTTCAGAGGGACTCAACTGATAAATTTATATTCCTTACAACTCAGAAAAACATTTGGGTATGAATGGGTTAACACAAAAAACATAATTCAAGCATAACCATCACCATATAGTATTAAACACCCCTTCTAATGCTGTAAACAATGTCTCCAACCAGTAGTGAACATTTATGACTGCAGTAAATATACAAATAATTGACACTGAAATCGTAACAATCTTCAAAACAGACCGAAGTTACAGAAAATCAGAAAATCTACATGAGTAGTCAGCTCTGTGTGTGTGTGAGTGTGTTCATGTATAATACAAATATAATATAGAATATATATGTTGGTAATGGTAGTATTACAAAGCAGGAGATCGAAGAGTAATAATAGCTATAGAAATAATGACGATACAAAAATAGAAAAAAATGTCATAGCAATGGTAATGAAACTAAACAATTTCCATGGACGGAAACCACAAGAGGACCCAGGGCAGAAGGGCACGACCGCTCCACTGCAAGTTAACACCCACGTCCAAAACGTCAGTGCAAAAGCCGCCGTGATGGCGATTGAGGGTAGCTCGAGTACCATCAACATCTAAGACATACACTGGGTGCCCGGGACCCCCTTGACCAACAGGAAATCAGGCCAGCCCCCTCCCCACACACACACACCACCACCACCAACCCTGGAAAACACCCCACCCCCCTCATACCTGCCCCCATCACCAGATGCAAACTTTTTGTTTGTGTGTGTGTGTGTGCGGGTCTTTATGATAATGAAGTGCATTAAAATGAGTTTTGTTTGTTTTGGTTTTAATATGTAGGTTTTGTGAGTTTGTTTGTTTGTTAGTTTGTTTGTTTGTTTTGGGGGGGAAGAGTGGAGAGGCATTAAGAAAAGAGGGGGAAGCCATAGGCCTGGCATCCCAGCAAACACCCATCAAACGTCTCCCCAACCTTCACCACAACGCCTCCATCAGCAACACCCCAGACCCGGAGATAACCCCATGATGAGACAGGCACGCCCCATCGCCAGAGCCCCTACACCATCCCGATGCATGGTAACAGCCCAGTCCACAAACAGTGCATTCAACATAAAATAGGGAATAATCCATAATCAAAAATAAAATAAGTAAATTATTGACCATTATGTATTAACCATTATTACTGACCATAATTACACAAAACCAAAAAGAGCAGAAAAAAACATAAATGAGAAAAACAGAATACTAGTGGGTATATCCGGCCGGCGTCACTCTCTTGTCCCTTTAATGTCACCATAAACCTGTTAAGGTCAGCAGGGGCAGAGTGGGACTCATTTCAGCCCTGGAATTTGGTAACCTTGCATAGCAGATGGGCCTGCCTGATTCAGTTCCTGTTATCCTTCAGATCCCATCTTGTAGCGCTCCGTTGACCAATGGATTCACTCAGCTAAAATTTTAACGGCCCAATCAGGGAAGAGAGGCGGGAGCTGTAGAATGCGGACGTGACAACAACCGGAAGTTGAAACCGGAAGTTGAGAACAGAGATGCCGATTAGCCTATTGTCCTCATGGATACTTAGTAAAACTTGGCGAAATCTGCCCTCCTCAGAAGTTTACTTGTAGGGATTGTCTTTGACGAGGTTCATGTTACATATAAGTGTTAAATGAATCATCTGTGTGTTACGGGTTGGTGTAAGACGATAGTATAAGGCCGTTAACTGCTAACTTAGCGGCTAACGGCTAATGGTCATTTCCTGTTGTTAGCCGTTTGTGGCTAAGTTAGCCGCTAACAGTTAACAACAGCTAACAAAAAAAGTATGCTATTTTTTTTTCAATTCTTTATTCAGCCATTTCAAGTAACAGGCACATTTTGCATCATAGAGTCTTCAAAAATCACTGAGCAGCATCAGCAGTCAATATAAACAAAATAATAAAATAAAATGAATATATAAAAGACAAAAAATAAAGACAAATTCAATGAAAACATTGCTTCATTATTTGAGGCAACCCTGCTTGATGTGGATTGGTCTGTGATGAATGTGACGAGCAGAACCGTTATCCAATCACAAGCTTGTGTTTTTTTTCAAACGTTCTGCCCCTGAAAACAAATTCAAAGGGCTCCTACCCAGATAGACTAATGAAATATTTCTGTGGCAGATATATGGAGCTGTCCATCTGGCTTGTCAGGTTAGGAATTTGGTGCCTCTGGCCCACTTTATATCATGACCTATTGTTTTAAAATAATATAATTATAGCTTTACATGTTAAGTGCACTGTTCTCTAGAGCCAATAATACTACACAATACAATTTTTTCACTTGCAAAATATGCAGGTCTGTTGCATCTAACATGAATAAGATAAATATCTTATTCATTTTCAATTGTGTGCTTTGTTTACCATCTTACTTTAGATGATAAAAGGGCCAATACTATCATCTGGGCACAGAAAATGTTATATTAGAACTGATGCTTGCTTGTTCACACACTCTGTTACAACAGCTCACCTGTTTGTTCAACACTGACAACATCAGCAGCTGCAATCCCTTCCTCACCACTTTCCCCTGTGTCTGCCTCCGACATTAAATCACATGATGTCCCAGTCTGTCTGAGCTCACCCTCTGATCCCAAATATCTGCTCCAACTGCAGCAGAGGAGGAACAATGGAAGATTTTCAGTCCAGTTTATGGTAAACGCGACTGATTCCAGTAAACCACGTGATGAAGCTCTTAGTCCGAAAGTGAAAGTGTTTCATCAGGCAGAACTGAAGCAGCAGCATGCAGACGGTGGGGCTGTTTGAGTTTGCTCTTCATCATCAGGATACTTGAGAGAGGAGCCTGGTGCTGCACTGAGAAGACCTCCAGGATCAAGGATCACCGATGTGCACCATGCCCTGCTCTGCTCCAAAGGTGAGTTTGTTCTACATCTTTATATTTTGTTAAAGTTCTGCGGGCAGAGAGAAACGGAGCAGCAGGGCTTCAAGATCATCAGACCTGAGAGCGACATGGGTGTTTACAGAGCCTAGAGAGGGTTTAGGTGTTTGTGAAATACACTTTTATTTCTTTTTATCAAGTCTCTGATTTTACTCGCAGTAGGCCTATTTTTTTAATGATTAGCCTATGTAAAAGCACTCTCACACTCACTGAGGCTGCGCAGTGTTTCACTGCAGTGGCCCCCTAACCTGTCAGGAGCAGAATACTTAAATTAGGGCGAATTTTCGAATAAATAATCGATTCATTTATTTTTCTTCCATTATTCGCAGTTAACAAAATTTCACAAAAAGAAACGGTAAGAGAAAGACAAGACTGTAGGATAAATAATAACAATAATAATAATGATAATAAAAAAATAATAACGATATAACAGGTTTAGAATTTAATAAATCTCCTAACCATCACATACACACAAACGTTCTCTCTACACTTTTAGTTTATAATTTCATGAACTGTCCCTTCTTTCATTTTCGTGCTCTTCCTGTTATTCTTGTTTTTTCGTTCATGACCTCGTTTCGTCGTGTAGTTCATTCACTTACACTGTACTGCACCAACTAATATAAATAAATAATTAGTTATTTAAGGAGACTTTTCAGACAAAAGTTGCAAACCTTCCGGTGTATTTTACTGTCAGCAATCCATTGTTGAAGTTCCATGAATTAATCAAGGAGAAAATAATTTAGTTGTTTCAACACTTTCTGCCCCTCACCATGGACAGCATTGTCCTTTTCAGAGCTCTTTTTCTCGCTCAGTATGAAAGAAACATTTCAGAAACAAGATGTTTACTGATGAATAAATCAGCCTTATTGAGTTAAACTTTTATTAACCAAAGGCTCCTTAATTCCAACCAACAGCTGTTGTTAAGATAACTGTGTCGCGCGGCGTGTCTGCAAAATAAATGTGCGCATGCACGCTCGGATCTCGGTCAGGGTTGCCAGATCTTTTCGGTGAAATAAGCCCAAGACAAGCAACCCCACCAAAGTACACACACAGACAGATACATTATACACATGCATATTTGTATCAACATATTTCTTGTGTCACAAATTGTTCTTTGAGATAAAACAACTTAAAACGTTTAATTTTCATGTACAATAAATGTTATCATAGTGGGGCTTCTAATGGTTATGGAAATCTGCTTTAAAGGTACAGCCTTAACCCTTGTGCAACCCTAGGGGTAAATTTTACCTTCTTGGACACTCTTTTGTGGATAACTTTGGTTGTGTTTATGCAAATGGCAAAACATTTGGCCAGGGTGTGTATTTTCTAGAGTTTTTTTTTCTGTACTTTTTTTAAATTCTTCAATCCACTTTAAGAATAAATAAATAAATAAATAAATAAATAAATAAATAAAAATAAGCCAGAAGTCCCTATAGTGGATTTTTTTTGCATTGATTCCCATTCAAACCACAGTTTTTAAATACACTACAATTGCAGTATAATATTTTACTATTAAGGTTATTTTCATTACTTTGTGTTGAAAACCCTTTAATATGTATATCTTTTTGTTCCACACAAGGTTGTGCTATTTTCCCAGATATTGCATATCGAAGACTGAGAGCTCATGACAGCATATTTCCCTTATTGTATAAAGTCCTGGGCTGAAAAACCAATTCAGTTAACATTAACAATTATTTTAATTTGGTTGTGTTCTAGGGATGTCATGTGGTGTGCATGTGTATGTTGACAAAATTTTGTGTGTATGTGTGAATATTGGAGGAGCCAAAATGCAGCCATGAAATTATGGTCATTTTAATGTAAAATGATAAAATTGTTTTTTCAGTGTTTACCATACATTTTAAGATTATGTGGGTATGTGTGTGCATGGGTGTTTATCTGTGTGTGTGTGGGGATGTGTTGGTGTGTGTTTGGGTGTGTGTGTGCCTGTATGTGTGTGGGGGTGTGGTAGGGGGTTGGGTGGGGGGAGGGGGAGGGGCAGCTACACATGCTTACTTTTTCATTCTGGCTCAAAGGCTGACCTCAGCATGTATCCACTCATAGACCCATTTTACACAAGGGGTACGATATCGATTCATTGGATAACGATATTTGCCGATATTACAAAGTCTGTCATAATTCAATTTCAATCCGTTTTGAGGGGCCTTTGAACGATTTAAGACGATATTATGTCCTCACTGAACACAATCAGCAACATTTCACCTGAAGTAAGAGAAATATAAAGCAAGAAAGAAATGTTACCGCTGAAATGTGAAACAATGTGCTGACCTTTGGGTATAATATTTTATAGAGGATTATAACCATCTGTATGATCTAATCATGTTTTTTTAAATCAAAACTGGTTTAATTCAGGTAAGGTGCTTTTTTGCCCCCACAGTTACCTGATGTGTCTGATTGTTACATTGTATTGTTTGCATATTATATCAAGTAATGATGCAACATTATAACACAAATTATTGAATCATTATTTAAATTTTAGTATTATTACTTTTTTATTATTATTGACCTCCAACATTTGACCATGCTCTATCAAACCAAAAATGTGTAGTTGTGTAGAATGTGTAAAACATTTTTCATGTTCTAATTAGAACTCTTAACTTAGCTGGCTAAACATTGATGATTTTGTTTAACTGTGATGCCTAGTAACCACAGTTTGTGTGTCAATGTGATCAGACTTTGTTTCACTGTTTAATGGTCGGTGTGGAGGAGGAATGACACTAGGCTCTCGCTGTTTCACTCTCGTACTAAATGTAATTTCTTTAATCAGTGCACTACAAAATCAAATGATTAGCTGATATGTCTGGCTCCGTGAGGCTAACAGCGTCTTGTTACACGCTCACCTATAGCTGTGTTACTCAGTGGGCGCCACACAACACATTTTATTGCAGGAGAAACATCAGGTGTGCTATATGAGAGAGCGAAAAGGTTCAAATGTGTCTGACAAACAGAAGTCCTTAGAGCTGCAGTTTAGACCTATAAATGTCTGAACTGTGAACAATAATATTTAGCCTATAAAAGTGAATACAGAAAGGCCCAACCAGGGAAAGGAGTTGAGAATAGCCTTGGCTATAAACTCCACTTGCATGGCATCAGCTGCAAATAGTGTTTTGTGACTATGTACAATTGCAATGTCCCTGCCAATAAAAAGGAATAAATAAAAATAAATACACTTCTGATCTTCAAGTATGATCAAATTCTGTCAACTCAGCAGTAGATGCAAAAATCAAATCTTGTTTTTTATGCAGACATACACAAACATACAGTTGCTGCCTGTCTCCACTTCAAAGTAGGTGGTAGTTGATAGTTGTACTCGTCACAGTATACGGCGAACTGTAGCGGCATATTTTGTACACGGTTGTTGTTTTTTCAAAATCTTCTCACCGCCTTTTACATGGGAAGCCAAAATAGGTCCACTCAACCGATTTATTTGACGGGTGTCAGCTAATTCCTCAACCTGGTCTTCCTCCATTATGAAGCAAGTGTTTAGCTATGATAGACAAGGAGGGTAAAAAAAAAAAATCTGCAGCGCCCCTTCACTCTTTTTTTATTTTGTGCGTTTTTGAAATTTATTTCGTAATTTTTTATTTCGCAAAATTTCGTAACACCCCTGACATATACATATATATACATATATATATATATATATATATATGTATATATATGTTAGGGGTGTAACGAAATTTATATCAGTTTGGGTCTATTTTCATTCTGCCTGGTCAAGTTGAGCAGACACAGCAATCAATCAATAAATCAATCAACCTTTATTTGCATAGGGCCAAGACACTTAACAATAGAGCATTAAGCCCTTCATTTTATGTACACACATAATACAAACATATGATTCATTCACGTTTATTGTTTATTTTGTGTGTAATGGAGACGTCAGTTGATCGCCCCTGTGCTCTCTCACTTTTTCTCCACTCCTTTTATGCATTGATTAATCAAGCCTGTAGCTGGAAAAACAACTAAAACTCTTTATTGTAGGACAAAAAATGCATCAACTTTGTAATAATCATGTCTATATTAACCTTGGATTGTATTTTGTTCATGTATAGTGTATATCATGTGCAATACATAGTAAATTGTATTTCAGTAGTTAGTCACTACACTAGCCAGGGAGCTAAGAGGCACTCTGACCATGTGTTTACATTTGAAGTGTTTTATATAAATGTCATAATACTTCATTCAAGCCAAGTAATAGTTAAGACTAAGAGGCATTGTCATAATATATTTTCCTAAAAAGCAAAATAAAGGGAGTCTTTTGGAAAGTCAAACTTCTTGTTTTTTTTAATGCAAAACACGAACCGAAACCGAACCGAAACCGTGATCCCAAAACCGAGATGCAAACCGAACCGTGGGCTAACTGAACCGTTGCACCCCACATATATGCATAGATACATACCCAGCAAACAGGCCTGCAATGGCCCTTTACTGGCCCACGTAGGGCTGCGTTAAGGGTCCCTAGTGGCCTTGTCACGCAGGTCAGCTGAGAGTTTGCTCATCGGCAAAACATTGGCCCTTCAGTGCTGGCTCTGCATGGGCAGCCCTCATTAAGCCCTAAGAATCTTGCACTGGCCCTGTATGGGCCCACTTAGGGCTGGCTAGAGGACGCACAGCAGGCCAAGACAGTCTGGCTGCAGACCTGCACTGACAGGACGGGAGGCTGATTTGAAGTCTTTCAAAATAAAAGTGAATATACATATTTTATATATATATATATATATATATATATATATATATATATATATATATATATATGTATATATATTTATATATATATATATATATATATATATATATATATCTATATATATATATATATATATATATATATATATATACTCAACAAAAATATAAACGCAATACTTTTGTTTTTGCTCCCATTTTTCATGAGATGGACTCAAAGATCTAAAATTCATTCCAGATACACAATATTACCATTTCTCTCAAACATTGTTCACAAATCTGTCTAAATGTGTGATAGTGAGCACTTCTGCTTTGCTGAGATAATCCATCCCACCTCACAGGTGTGCCACATCAAGATGCTCATCAGACATCATGATTAGTGCACAGGTGTGCCTTAGACTGTCCACAATAAAAGGCCACCCTGAAATGTGCAGTTTTTTTGCTTTATTGGGGGTCTGGGGACTCAGAACCAGTCAGTATCTGGTGTGACCACCATTTGCCTCATGCAGTGCAACACATCTTCTTCGCATAGAGTTTATCAGATTGTCAATTGTGGCCTGTGGAATGTTGTTGTGAGGCCGGTTGGATGTACTGCCATATTCTCTGAAACGCCTTTGGAGACGGCTTATGGTGGAGAAATGAACATTCAATGCACGAGCAACAGATCTGGTTGACATTCCTGCTGTCAGCATGCCAATTGCATGCTCCCTCAATGCTTGCGACATCTGTGGCATTTTGCTGTAAGACAAAACTGCACATTCCAGGGTGGCCTTTTATTGTGAACAGTCTCAGGCACACCTGTGCACTAATCATGGTGTCTGATGAGCATCTTGATGTGGCACACCTGTGAGGTGGGATGGATTATCTCAGCAAAGCAGAAGTCCTCACTATCAAACATTTAGACAGATTTGTGAACAATGTTTGAGAGAAATGGTAATATTGTGTATCTGGAATGAATTTTAGATCTTTGAGTCCATCTCATGAAAAATGGGAGCAAAAACAAAAGTGTTGCGTTTATATATTTGTTGAGTATATATATATATATATATATATATATATATATATTTATATTTGTATATATATATATATTCATATATATATATATGTATATATATATATATATATATAGTACGTATTTTCGTCAAAAGTTTATTCAAAACCTTTGAGAAATAAAAGCCATTACACTGGGAAGAACGTATTTTTCATCGTCTCTGAACATATTTAATTTCTTGGGGCTTTATTTTGTGTATAGAATGTTAATATTTGTATTCATGTGTTCAACTACAAATAAATATGTTTCTAGCTTAACAGGATACCTGGGAAAAATGCATGCAGGCTAAATATTAAGATTTTAGGCAAAGACAAAATACAGTACATGATGGCCACTTCTGGTGTTATTCTTTAAATTAAAACAAAATACAAAACTACAAACTAAATGTTCAGCTATTGTCATGATCCCTTTGAAACATTCTCCAAACATTTATTTTACTCCAGTATTTAAATTTAATCAGCAAAACAGACAGCTGTTTATGTGGTTAGCACTACAAACTCGGTTAAAAAAATGTTAGAACACCTCAATATGTTTAATGGCATTATGCTTCAACCGTCCAACCAATAGCTGACTGTTGTTTAATTTTATGTTATTATTTACTACTGAAAATGTTGCCTCCTGCACTTTTGGACTTATTTACATATTAATTTACCAGTGTTTCCCCTACGTTCATTGCCTGGCCTTGTGGCGGCGGCGGGGGGAGTGTGGTCCGTCAAAAATGCTCCATAATATCATAATTAAAGAGCATTTAGATCTGAAGAAATAGTGAACACTGTGGGCACACAACTACAACATTCTCCAAAAAAATTAAAATAAACTGTATAAAGTATAAAAAGTATGAAAAAACAGGAAGAATGTAACATTTCATGTAACCATGTAAGCTCAGCAGGTGGAGAGAAGATGAATCATAAAGTTATAGCAAGTGACTGACAATAAGGAGAAACTACATGCTGAAAGTTTCCTACATTGCTAGCTGGGCTTCCCTTCTTAGTAAGGACAGTTGGCTTATAATGCTGAGATTTTTGCTTGGGGAGATAGTTTGGTAAGCTTCAGGTGATCCATTAATGTTTGTTTAAATTGTTTTTTGAAATATATTTTTTTTACTGTTATGGTCACTCCTTCATCCGCCGCCTGAGTGTGAGTGTGTGTGTGTGTGTGTATGTCTGTATGTGTAGTGTGTGTGTGTCTTCATCATCCCCTTCACACAATGTGCCGCTTCATTTCAATGAGGGATGGGCGGCAGACAGCACGCGGTTTGGACCGCCGCGGTAGGAGCGGTTGCCGCCGAAGAGCACATGCACAGATTTTGCCCTGCTGCTCAGAGTCCAGCATGCTGAACTTTCTGGCTGTAGTCGCCTGGCCACAGCAAATCATATCGAACTATCAAAGAACTGGACGTGGGAAAGCATTTCTACTGAATTGTTTGTAGGGAAGGGAGTGTCATAGTAGTATGTTAGAGTGAGCATCTTCAGAGTAGACGATCTTTGTAGTGTTAATGCTGCTAAGGGGAGCCCGGGGATTGGCTGAGGGTTACAGAAGTGTAGACTGAGAGAGAGAACTGTTAACTGTATGACATGCTGTTTGAGTCTGTTAATAAAGAGAATTAACGATTCAGAAGTTATCGGCTCGTTCTATGACAGGGAGTGTTGTGAGACGCTTTTAGGTGGCCTCTGCTCTGATGTTCTCTGAATCATCGCTACGTCTCGGCCCGCGGTAGCAGCAGCCTCTTAAAAAAAAAAAAAGCATGTCGGGGGAGACTCCGCCGGGCGGCTTATCAGTGTTGCACAAGAGGAGCGGGGGAGGAGGTGTTTGTCAGAGCGGAGAGGAAAAATACATTTTATTAAATGTAAGCAAGCCATAGCGACACAACTATGGGCAAGATAGTTATCTGCCTCAGCAACCGCGACTACCAATTTAATGCAGGACTCTGATGTGAAGGCGGCGACATGATGCTGCAATAGTGTATTTACAGTTCAAAAAGACAAATTGCAGGAGCGGCGGGTAGGATTTAAATACTGAACTGTCCCTTAAAGGGACAGTTCAGTATTTTTGAAGTGGGGTTGTATGAGCTCCATATGGTCACTAAGGACAGTAGATACAGTAGAAAGTTCTCTCCTCTCCACCAGAAAGCCACAGCCTGTGACCATCGGTGACGAAGAAAAGACGCTAATAGAAAAGTACTGCATCGAGTTAAAGGCTATTTTCTCCGCCTACAAGAACTCAAACCAAAAAGTAATACCACAGTTTAAGAGTACGCTACATAGACAATTTTTGAAGTGCATTAATCTTTCAGAAATATAAAGTTTATCCGGACCTAAGCCAACTCACGCGGTGTGTCCCTCCGCTAAATCACTCCGCTGTAGTTAACTAGCTGCTTTTAATGGCTGTTTTAGACTAATTAAAAGCACATTATAAGACAAATATTGCTGAGATGGGTTTTGTGATGCTTCCCTTGATTCAGAAACAGATGTGCATCATGGAGAACTCAGTTTTCACCATATTCCTCTGCGTAACGAGGGCATTCGGTTACACAGTATAGTGAATGCATCTCTGTTACATGTTAGGTGACAGAATGTTACGATCAACAAACAGCCTCCTCTACCCTGCTTATTTGTCTCTGACAGATCATTATTACTTACTTTGAGCAGAAACTGTCATTAGGTCCTTCAGGTCTGGGACGTTTTTCCAGTTTATCGTCGGGAAATTGAAGTATGTCCACAAAACTCCGGGAAAGGAAAGTCCGTTTGCAAGTAATACTGCCGTCCATATCACATATTCCCAGGTCAAACATTCGCCCCACTGTTTATTTACGTCTCTATCTTGATGTCCAGTGTCCATGGATGTTTCCTCTATATTCCTCTTTAGCGACTCGTCCTCTGTAAAGTCTGGTTACAGGTGTCCTCTTGACTCGAAACTGAATGAGACTTCATTGGCGCTGTCTTAATAATCCCTTTTTTAATTTCCTGCATTGTCTCTTCCTCACGCCGCTAACAGTCAAAACAGAAGAGTTATGATACTTGATAAAAGTTATACGAAGCATCTGAAGCCGCTAGCGTGCTATTGTTATGGTCAGCTGAGAGGGGGGACTGATTTGGCGGAGGGACACTCCGCCCCATCCCCTCACAGCTGACTATAACAATAGCACGCTAAGCACTTCAGATGCTTTGATAACTGTGGTATTACTTTTGACGTTTGATGTTTGAGTTCTTGTAGGCGGAGAAAATAGCCTTTAACTCCGGTACGGTACTTTTCTATTAGCGTCTTTTCTTCGTCACCGATGGTCACAGGCTGTGGCTTTCTGGTGGAGAGGAGAGAACTTTCTACTGTATCTAATGTCCTCAGTGACCATATGGAGCTCATACAACCCCACTTCAAAAATACTGAACTGTCCCTTTAAAGGAACTCATGAAACAAGGGCAAGGCAAGGCAAGGCAAGGCAAGGCAAGGCAAGGCAAGGCAAGTTTATTTGTAGAGCACAATTCATACACAAGGCAATTCAAAGTGCTTTACAGAACAAGAAAAATGCATTAAAATCACAAAATAGAGTGAACATTAATCATTATAAAATCACTTTAAAAAATCAAAATACAAAATAAAATCAACAATCATTATAAAATAAATTTAAAAAGAAGAGTGCAGATCAGATCCTTTCAGTCATATGCACAGTTAAACAGAGCTGTTTTGAGCCTAGATTTGAACATTGTCAGAGTAGAGGCCTGTCTCACATCTTCAGAAAGACTGTTCCAGATTTTAGCTGCATAAAACTGAAACCCTGATTCTCCATGTTTAGTCCTGACTCTAGGCACCAGCAGAAGGCCGGCCCCCGAGGTCCTCAGAGTCCGAGATGGTTCATATGGCACTAACATGTCAGAGATGTACTTTGGTGCTAGACCATGGAGAGATTTGTACACAAGCAGAGCTGCTTTAAAGTCTATTCTCTGAGCAACAGGAAGCCAGTGTAGGGACCTGAGCACAGGACTAATGTGTTCGTACTTCCTGGTTCTGGTCAGGACCCGAGCAGCAGCGTTCTGGATGTACTGCAGCTGTGTCATGGCTCGTTTGGAGAGGCGGTGAGCAGGCCGTTACAGTAATCTAACCTACTAGAGACAAATGCATGGATAAGTATCTCTAGGTCAGGTTTAGACACTATACCTCTGATTTTGCCGATGTTTTTAGATGGTAAAAGGCTGCTGATGTTATTGATTTTATATGGCTGTTAAAGTTCAAGTCTGAGTCCATTATTACCCCAAGATTTCTAACCTGATTTGTAGGTTTTAGAGAGAGAGACTGGAGGTGACTGCTGACACTTTCTCTTTGTTTCTGTGGACCAAACACGATGACTTCAGTCTTGTCTGAATTTAGCTGGAGAAAGTTGTTCTGCATCCACACACTGACCTGTTGGATGCAGTGACAGAGTGAATCCACTGGTCCATGTTCACCTGCTGTCAGTGAGACATAGATCTGAGTGTCATCTGCATAATTGTGGTAGGACACATTAGAACTTTGTATTAACTGGCCTAAAGGCAGCATGTAGAGATTGAACAGGAGGGGTCCCAGGATTGACCCCTGGGGCACCCCACAAGTCAAGGCCATGTGGTCTGAGACACAGTTACCAATTTCTACAAAGTACTTCCTGTCTTCTAGATAGGACTTCAACCAATGTAGGGCAGTCCCGAGATGCCCACCCAGTCCATTAGTCTCTGTAAAAGGATCTCATGATCAACAGTGTCAAAAGCAGCGCTCAGATCTAGTAGGACTAAGACGGAGACTTTGCCTGCGTCAGTGTTCAGGCGGATGTCATTTGTCACCTTGATAAGAGCGGTCTCAGTGCTGTGATGGGGTCTAAAACCTGACTGGAAAACATCGAATGAGTTGTTCATTAGGAGAAAGTCAGTGAGCTGTTGGTAAACAACTTTTTCAAGGACTTTGCCTAAGAACGGCAGATTTGAGATGGGCCGGTAGTTGTTCAGTACTGTGGCATCAAGACTGCTCTTCTTTAGGAGAGGCTTTATGAGTTTTCAAGGCCTTTGGAAATGTTCCAGATTGTAGTGATGTGTTAACTATCTGAGCGAGTGGTGTTAACAAACTGCTCAGCACGGACTTTAGAAATCTAGTGGGTAAAACATCGAGGCAGCATGTGGATGAACTCAGACTTGTGATAATCTCTTGGACAGTTTTGTCAGTTACAGGTGCAAAATGAGTCAGCTCGAAGTGTTTAGGTGGCTGCAGGGTTGTTATTGGTGCTGTGGAATTGATAGAATTTTTAATAGTCTGAACCTTGTTGCAAAAGAAGACTGCAAACTCATTACACTTAGATGTGGAGATTAATTCCAGTGGCAGTTGAGCTGGAGGATTTGTTAATCTGTTCACTGTTGCAAATAAGACACGCGAGTTGTTCCTGCAGTTTCCAATAATTTCAGAGAAGTACATCTCTCTTGTTCTATGTAAGATCTGATTGAACATGTACAACTTTTCTTTATAAATTTCGTAATGAACATGGAGTTTTGACTTTCGCCATTTCCGCTCGGCCCTCCGGCACTCCCTTTTCTGTGCCCTGACCGAGTCGTCATTCCTCCATGGTGACTTCTGCCTATTTTTAGCCATTTTAACTTTCACAGGGGCAATGGTGTCCAGAACATTCAAAACACTTGAAGTAAACAAAGAAACGAAGCAAAAAAAGTAGCAGCCATATCAGTCTACCAGTCAGATTGGCTAATTTATAAAAAACTTTGGAATTATATCACAGCAATTAATAAAAAGAAACAACTGTACTTTAAGAACAAGATCATGAGTGTAAAGAATGATAAGAAAAAGCTGAGAGGTGTAGTAAATAACTTAACAGGGAGAAGACCTACATCCTGTCCAACATTTCTTGAAGTTGAAGGAAGATTTTTGACAAAACCAGTAGAAATTACTAATTATTTTAATGATTATTTCCATGATAAAATTAACAATTTAAGAAGTAAAATGCAATCAATAACTAATATTTCTATTAAAATGATTAAAGATTTAATAATGGAAAATAAGAAGTGTGAATTTAGAATTGAAAAGTAACAGTATTAGAGGTGGAAGGTTTGATTAATAAATGTAAAGACAGACCATCTGGAATAGATAACCTGGACGTCAAATTTCTTAAAATGGTTTCATGTGTAATTGCAGTTCCAGTGTGTCATATTATTAATTTAAGTGTTGATAAATGTATTTGTCCTTATGCATGGAAATTAGCAAAGATAATTCCTCTTTCAAAGAACCCAGCTGCACCTTTCTGTGGTCAAAACAGCCATCCCATAAGCTTGTTGCTAGCTTTAGGAAAAATAATGGAAAGAATTATCTTTGATCAAATACAAACTTATTTTGATGTCAGTGATTTGAACACTGGTTATCAACATGCCTATAGGCCTGGTCATTCTACGAGTACATCTCTGACACAAATAGTGGAGGACTGGCAGAGAGAGCAAGATAATGGGAGCATAGTGGGAGGAGTGTTACTGGATCTCCGCTCAACATTTGATATTATTGATTACTCTTTATTATTAGGTAAGCTGAAACATTATGGATTTACTGTGAGTGCTTTAAAATGGATAGAGAGCTACCTCACAAACAGGAGGCAGACTGTTTTCTTCAATGGAAGTATGTCAACACTGAAACCGGTTGCATGTGGAGTGCCTCAAGGTAGCTGCTTAGGACCACTATTATTTTCTGTCTTTACAAATAATCTACCTCTAGCTTTGGATAATGCCCATGTGACCATGTATGCAGATGACTCAACAATATATGCTGTAGCTAGTTCATTAGGGAAATTAAATAATATTTTACAGATGGAATTAAAATCAGTGGCAGAATGGATTACAAGTAATAAATTGATTCTTAATGTATGTAAAACAAAGTCCATTATATTTGGTTCAAAATATCAGTTAGAATCTGTACGGGGCTAAAATTAGTTAATAACAACAAACCTATTGAGCAGTTGTGTGAAACTAAATTATTGGGTATAACTTTGAATCATCTTCTCTTATGGTTGAAGCATATCTATAATGTTGTTAGTAAAATGGGTAGAGGAGTTTCAGTTGTGAGAAGAGTGTCAAAAAGCTTACCTCCAGATATTATTAAACAGGTTCTGAATGCCTTGGTTCTGTCTCAGCTGGATTTTGGTTCAATATTTTGTTACCTTTTGTACGTATATGCTTGTATACTTTATGAGGAGCTGTGTGTTTTTTGTTGTTGACCTTGCTTGTTTGTGTTGTGTGTGTTTTGTATGACTCTTTGTGTTGGACCCCAGGGGCCTGTACTACGAAGCTGGATTAGCTCTTAGAGAGATAACTTCCTGGATACGTTTCGGGTTTTCCGCACTACGAATGTGGATCTCTTTTTATCCAGACACGTTGCCCCAGTAACTGATGCTGAATGCCAAACCTGGTCCGGAGCAGGTTAAGTTCCAGGATAAGAGCTCACGGAGTGTGACAGACCGCCCGCTGACCAATCGGTTCTCTCGGGCGGGCATAAAAGACCGCACAGTCACCAATTTGCTGTCTTGGAAAATAGCTCGCCCATTTCTGCCAGTGCCGGTTAATGTCGGTGCACAAATTGTAAGAGGAGCCCTTCGTCGGGAGCGTTTTTATTGTGACCGAAGTAATCCGCTTGATTGACATTATTTCTCAATGTCAGTGATAACGTTTGATCCGAGGATGTTTACTTCTGATAAAAGACAACACATGCTGATAATTGTACTGAACTTTATTATGGATAAAGTCAAGTAACAATAATTTTGGTTTAAAGTTTAATTACAATTACATAAGTAATCATCATAAATGTTGTCTAATGTAATATGATCTCCAAATTTTGGTAGTAACACCATGACACCGAGGGACAGAATTTTGTTGGAACAAATATTTTTAAATATCTAATTTACGTTTAATTTCATTCATAGATTTATCCCAGTGTTATCAACACTGTCCATTTATTATTTTTATTAACATAAAAGAGGAAAATGTTTTACACTCCAATAGCGGTGAATCATGACTGTGGGACAAATGTTGTTTTAGATGCAAAGTACAATAAAAGTGTAATTAAATATTACATTTAGGCTAATTAAATTACATTTAAAATACATAAAAATAATTATTCATCACCATTTAAAAGACTATTTAATTAAATAATTTTGGTTTAATGTGGATGAGTTCTTTATTATATTTTTCAGCAATTTGTGTTTCTGGAAAATGTAGGGCCATGTTTTTCACCGTGTTGCTCCTGGCCTGGATAATACTGCGGTACTCCTCATACTTTTGCAGGATTATTTGCTACTCCTCCGCCGTGAAGTAGGCTGCTCTCTTCTCCATTGTGAAAAATGCTCCAGGGCAGCTAACCACGCCCATTTTATGTGTGCGCGCACAGATCCCAGCCGGATTCACTTATCGAGTTGATAACGAGCCTCGTAGAACAGCAGATCTGGATGGCGGAGATCCGGTGAAGTTCAGCGAGTTGTCGCAGAGTTATCCTGAATGACTTAATCCAGCTTCGTAGTACAGGCCCCTGGAAGAATAGCCAATGCTTTTGCTAGTGCTAATGGGGATCTTAATAAAGAAAGAAAAGAAAGAGGATTCAATAAAAAGAATGATCTCCATGTTTGAGTCACTCAGAGCTGATGAAGATGATGATGATGTTTGTTTAAGGATGAAGAGATCAGAGTCTCCTGAGCCCAGAGGTGTGTTCCCCAGGAGAGATCACTCAAAACATCTTGGCATTGACCATAAGAAGGACAGACCTACTGAGGACAGGTGAGGATTCAATAAAAAGAAATAGGGATGTCCCGATCTGATATTGATATCGGTCAAAAAAACAAATATCGGATTATATCGGCCTGCATCCTAAATCTCCGATATCAGCACTCCGATACAAACAGTCCATTCTAATATATTTATTTTTTATTTTATTCAGTTGTAGAATATGCTTATGTTTAAGTTCAACACAGTGGTTATTTTGCAATTGGTGAAATATGTTTTTGTTTGATTTATTGAGGTCACTTTTCAGGGTCTTCCAATATTTTTTATTCATGTTGTTTTAATTGTAGTATATTCTTATGTTTAAGGTTAAAATTTATTTAACCTATTGGTTAATAACAAATGGGTCAGTTTTTCTCATACCTACTATTGCTCACGACTGTTCTCTGTTTGAGTAATCTGACCTGATCAAGCCTTTTCTTACAGTCCATACTACAAAATAGGTGATAAAAGTCTGTGTGATTCCTGCTGATATCGTATCGGATTGATATCGGTATCGGCCAATACTCAAGGCTGCAATATCGGTATCGTATCGGAGGTGAAATAGTTGTATCGGGACACCCCTAAAAAGAATGACCTCCATGTTTGAGTCAGAGCTGATGAAGATGATGATGATGTTTGTTTGTCAGGATGAAGAGTTCAGAGTCTCCTGAGCCCAGTGGTGTGTCCATGAAGAGTGACATCTCGAAACGCTTTTTGGTTGACTTTAAGAAGAACAGACCTACTGAACACTGGTGAGGATTCAAAAAAAAGAATGACCTCACTGTTTGAGTCACTCAGAGGTAATGACTATGATGATGATGTTTGTTTTGTCAGGATGAAGAGTTTAGAGTCTCCTGAGCCTAGTGGTGTGTCCATGAAAAGTGACATCTCGAAACGCTTTTTGGTTGACTTTAAGAAGAACAGACCTACTGAACACTGGTGAGGATTCAAAAAAAAGAATGACCTCACAGTTTGAGTCACTCAGAGGTAATGACTATGATGATGGTGTTTGTTTTGTCAGGATGAAGAGTTCAGAGTCTCCTGAGCCTAGTGGTGTGTCCATGAAAAGTGACATCTCGAAACGCTTTTTGATTGACTTTAAGAAGGACAGACCAACTGAGGACAGGTGAGGATTCATTAAAAAGAACTTTGACCTCCATGTATGAGTCACTCAGAGCTGATGAAGATGGAAGAGGTGATAAGATGCTGTTTTTACTGACCTGCTTAGGTCAGTGGTGTGTCCTTGTCTCTAAACTCTTTTTAGTTGACTTGTTAGAAGAACAGACCTACTGAGGACATGTGAGGACTCAGCTCCCATTCCCCTCAGACTATCTTAATCCTTTAGCTCCTTGCTCAGCTGTTTGGTAGACCACTCTCTGAGCCCTCAGTGCACTAAAGGTGGAGTAGCCTGATGATTCTTCTCCTCCACATGTCGGTGTTCAATCATGCTTGGACGAACCATCGTCTGCCCCTTTGTTTCATCCATCCACACCTCTGTCCCTGCCCCCCTGCACAAGTGCCAGAAAACCAGTAGAGAAGGTGTGAGTGGGTTTAACACAGCCAAGTGTTGTCTTCACCAATCAAATGAACACCTCTCCTTGCCTTTAAATACGCTGCGGGCGGGGCGCAGTGACAATTTCAATCTCTCCTCCATCGACTCCAGCCTTGGAAGGCTGGCGGATGCAGTCGTCCTCCCCTGGTCTGAATCACCAGAAAAGGAAGGGCTCTCCTGAGGCTCCCTGCTTTGTTCTTTAACTATTGAAAATTTGATTTTAAAAGTGGAATTTGATTAAATAAATTATAAGCTTTAATCCACCCTCTGCCCTTTCTAAGTTCAGGATGCCTTTATTAAGATTGTGATATTTGGTTTTCCAAAACAAAATGTAAAACAAACAAATTGATATCTCAGAGTCACTTATAAAGAGTGACAATGTGAGATAAAGAAACCTTGTCACACCTTCAGCTTTTAAAAGTTTAACTGGGATCTGGTGGACTTAACAGGTAGCGGTTTGCACTAAACATCAAAACGCCTAATAATACAATTTATAGCTTCAAACTGTCTTCACTGGTCACTATCTTGAATCAACCCCCAAGGACTTTGGTTTATCAGCCAGAGGGGGAGGAGCATTACATCACAGGTCCTTTACCCTGCTCCCAAAACTGTCCCAACACTTTAAAATAGGATGGCTCAGCATGAACAAAGCTCACTATCTCTGATGCTGAGTCATCCTGAAGATTATGAATGCTTAGTTATCATGGTGATAATTAATGCTGAGTCACTGATCTCTTTAAGATGGCCTGGTCTAAACTTCAGTGATCAGATGAAAACATCTGGACTCCCTATTGTCTCCCAGCAGCCTGATTCAGAACTGAACCCCATATTTCAGGTGAGAACATCACACTTTAACAGTGAAGTCCATGATCTACGGGTCTGCTGCTCCAGCTTGATCCAGATGTTGATGTCAATATTCTACTCATGTACATTTAATCACCACTGTCTTCACTGTCTTCACCACAGGAGCTGGAGGAGAACATCATCAACTTTGTGAAGGACCAGCTGAAGAGAATCCAGAAAGGTCTAGGTCCAGATTACCCAGGATGCTTAGAGGGTCAGAGCGAAGATGTGTTGGTTGGTAAAGATGAGAAGCAGAGGAGCAGCAGAGGGGCATTTCTGAAGATCACACTGGACTTCCTGAGTGGGATGAATCAGGTCGACCTGGCTGAGCGTATATGGAACAGTAAGTATCCAAAAGGTCACTCTTTTCAGCATTTCCGGTGCAGACTGTACCTCAGTCAGTCATCTTTCCTGAGCTTGTGATCACCTCATGCCAATCACCCCCTTTCTGGACCAATCTCCGACCTCAGCCCCTCTCTTAGTGCAGTTCAATCAGGCATCCTCAGTGGGGAGTATTGGAGCACTGAAGCAGCTGCATATTTCCCCTCATTCTCAGGACTGTTGTTGTTCATTATTCTGTGTGTCTATGAGAATGTGAGTACATATATCTTGTTCCATGAAGTTTGTGTGGTCTACTGAAACGCTCTGCTATTTTGTCTATCATTTATAGTATTTAATTTTGTATTTTACATGGGTGCTCTGTGCTTCTCAAGTATTCTCTGTGAATTACATATGTCAGAATTGTTTTTTTCTGAAGCCGCTTTTCCACTAAAATTAGCAAGTAAACACAGGTTTTTTTCAAAGCAGGTAAACCTGCCAACAATTGTGAGGTGCAGTGGCGACTGGTGAAAAATATTCTTGGTGGGGCAGTACTGTGCAACACTCAGTTTCTAACAACCATCCCACTACGATTCGACGCAAACTACAGGCTCATCCGTAGCCAAATGAGTCATATAGTTTTATACATTGGTAAATAACAAATATATATATTACACCATTTTAGACCTGGATAAATTGGAACTGGTAAAAAAAAAGCTCAAAGACATGCTGTAAATTTACTCTGACACACCAAAAGAGTATTTTGTGTTAAAAGTACCAACTGTTTGTACCAGGTGCTCCTCTTCAACAGAGGGAGGGTGAAATGATCAGGGCTTTCTTTAGGGCCTCATGACAAGAATTATTTCCTGTTTCCCAGAAACAGGGGCTGAGTCAACTTACCCACTGGCTCAGTTTACCCCACTCTCCCCTACTCTGACATTAATTCTGACATTCACTCAGTGTACAATCCTACCTGCCCACTCTGCACCTGTGCTGGGCTCATGGCTGCTGCTTGGTGCTGCTGTATCTCTTCTGAGAGGCTACAAGACAAAGTTTCCCAAGTTATGTGGCGTCATCACACGGTGCAAGTGTCATTTTATTCAACATCTTGCTTTACCAGTTTCATTGTCATCCTCTGTCGTTTCAGACCGCGAGCCCCTTTTGTTAAAAAAGCCGCTATTTTGCACATTTTGCTGCATCATTTTCAAGCGTTTTCCTCTTTTTAATTCTTCTCTTTTCCGCGCCACCCTTGCGCTTTTTGTCCATCTTGTCGGCAGTTCAGCACCGCGGCTACTATCTGGCTCATCTCACAGACTCCGACTGGCGGAGCTAACTGTTTTTAGCCTGAACGGACATGTTGTTACGTCAGGATGCCTCTGAAAAAAAAAGGCTGCTGAGGGAGACGGCCCACAGGGAGAGCGGTAACAGCATGGAGGTAATACTCACTCAGTGTCATGAATGAACACCAAACCAAAAAATTATAATAATATTAAAAAATGCATATTAACACTGGCCCTCACGGCCCAAACGTCAGGCCGGCCCACCGGAAATTGTCCCGGTCCTCCTGATTAGTCACTCCGGGCATGGCCAACACAAGCCGAATAAACCCGAGGGGCGATATAAGAATCGCCCTTCGGAGATTATTTTCAACGACGCTGATTGGCCAAATTCACGTTGATAGGCGCTTATCTTGCCCTAGAAACAGTCCCTTATTGGCTAGTCGTCACTGTCTCAGGGGCGATATTTCCAGCGCCCCTGAGACACGGAGACAGAGACGAGAAGGCTTACTTTTGTTCTACATTAATGAAAATTAATTACTTTATATCTTAATGGATATATATTTATGTTATATTTATGTTATATTACATATTTAGATAAGTAATTTTTGGTAATATTCATTTTTTCAAATTAAAGTAAATACATTTAATATCACACTCTCCACTGGGGGGGGCGGCGCCCTAGCGCCCTCTATTGGCCAGCCGCCACTGGTCAGGTGACTCTTTTCCATTGCCAGCAGACCTGGGTGTAATCAGCAGTGGTGTTGCGACACTCGCAAATAATTCATGCAAAAGAGCAAATCTTTTGAGGGAACTTACGGAACCAAATCACTTCCTCAAGGGATTTGTTTGTTTCTCAGTTCAGCTGAACTGTCAGCATCACCGGTCAGGCAGCCAGTGAGCCACTAGAGGGAAGGAGGGAGGGTGCCGACGGCACCATGTTGGTAAAACCTGAATCACTCAGTTATGCTCACCCCCAAATTCCACCGCACGCGAAAGCACCACGCAGCACAGCGAAGCGGAGCGCCACTGTCTTGCTCTGACATGCAAACCCCACTGGAAGCGACGCGCCCAGAAGCGCCGCGGAGCGAAGCCCCGGAGGGGGAGGGCTGATCCCCGGATAGTCACAGGCTTTCATGAGAATAGCGATGTCACACGCTCATAAAGCATGTTTATTGACTGAGAAAAGAAATAAACAACACCTTGCTTCTCTAAGGTCCCTTTGCTGGTCCCAACCACACAACTTCGTGATTTATTCAACTTCTATCCGCCTATATCCGTGTAGAAAAGATGTTTGGTGTCATGTATACAATGTTAGATATTTCTGTACCTCTATGATTCACTTTTCTTCGTCCATGATGTCGTGTTGCCTCTGGGACCCTCTGACCGACTGCTGACCTGATGCTCGTGCCTCCGGTTTTGACGCAATGATAAATACTTGAGGAACATTACGTCCAAGACTCCGTGGTTTGTGTTTTATTTTGAAACTTCAGGTTACTCTACACGGTGACTTCCTGTCTGGTGCTTTCTTAACAACAGTGAATTTACAAGGTTTGGAAGCTGCCGGGCAGAAAATAGACCTGAAGCGTATCTCTCGCGCCTTGGAACGCCGGCGCTTCAGCAACGCGGCGCTTTCGCGTGCAGTGGAATTTGTCCGATAGCCTACAATTGGAGCAAAGTGCTCCGCAGTACGCTTCAGGGACATTGAGCTGCGCTGCGCTGCGCGGCGCGGCGCTTTCGCGTGCAGTGGAATTTGGGGTCAGTCTCCTCTTGACTCAGGCTGTGACTGAAACACTCAACAAACTACACTCTCCTGAATTTATTTCTTCTGAGGGATACACTTTTTTTTTGTTTGTTTTAAAGGACTCCTTATCTTATACACCATTTTACTTCCTCCTCCCCACTAAGATGCACCATGAGATGATATCTTTGAGAAGAAATGCAATTCATGAGAAAAACACAGCACAATCTGCCATTTTTACATGCAACAATGGAAGAATGCATGGACAGTATGAAGTCTTGACTCGTGACTTAGGGGTTGGGATTTACAGGTCCAACGTCCGCTGGAATGTAGCTTCAGACTCATCATGTTGTTCAGTTGTTGTTCAATAATTGTTCAGTGAGAGCCAGGATGCAGTATTTGTTATTCATACAAAATCAAGATTTAATCAGCTTTGTGTCTTATCATGTATTTGTATAAATCACATCCAAACATCAAAAAAACAAATCAATGCACTACACCATCCTCTGGATTCATCTAAGTGATGTCAGGATCAGGATGGAAGTGATGTGGAATGGAGCTCCATTGTTGTTAAACCTATTCTTTCTTATATTTTGATTGAAGAGGTTATTTGATTTGTTAATTCAAATATTGATGACAGGTTGTTGCTGAGTGTTTCATTGTGGATGTAGATGTTTCCATAGACATGCAGCCTTGTTGTGTCGTCCTCTGATAGTAATAAAGTACAATAACAGGGGATGAACATGGTTTGTTCTGGCCCTGAGCGTCTTGTCTATCTGGATGTAATGATGAAACAGGCCTGTGAGTGATTTTTACCTTGTAGTAGTTTCTGATTAAACTTGATGACTTTCCATAGTGAGGTGGTAGCTGGATCAACAGCTACTGATCTGATATGGTCTAGCTTACAGCCTCAGATCCTCCTGGTTGCTCTGAGGTCAAGACTTAAAACTAAAGATGATTAAGCTTTCTGACTCAGAGCCCTTCAACTCTGAACGACCTGCCGGAGGAGATGAAGCATGTAGAAACAGTCTTTTAAAGTCACTTTTAAGAACTCGCCTTTGCAGACTTGCTTTCATGTGATATTGTCTTAATCTACATTCTGCCTCTGTATTTCTGCCTTCGTATCCCCAAATTTGTCTTTATTGCTCTCATAATTTACCCTCTATTCCCTTCCAACAGGGTGTGTTCAGCGCACTTTGCAAGTTTCCTGCAGTGTGCATATAGGCGCACCCACGCATCTATCCCTGCCCCTCCGTACAAGTGCCAGATAGGGAGGAGAAAAGGCGTGAGTGGGTTTAACACAGCCGAGTGCTGTCTTCACCAATCAAATGACTGCCTCTCCTTGCCTTTAAATGCACTGTTGGCAAGGTGCAGCGACTGACTGGTCTGACTGATCCCCACCGCTGCACAGTGTGCTGGAAAGACCCTGTAGTGGAGACGGTCAGAGCAGGGTTAGCAACTTAGTCAGCAACTTAGGCTACGTTCACACTGCAGCTCTTAATGCTCAAATCCGATATTTTTGTTTGACTGTTCAGATTACACCTGCTAATGTGGCCTGACTGCAGACTGTGATGTGAACAGCTCACACTTCAGAAGTGACACGCATGCTCAGTTCAACATTAATGACATCATGCACAGCACAGTGTGATGAGGAGCAACAAACAGGGACAAATCTGTGCATTACAACGCTGGAAAGTTTGTTTCCATAACGCAAAACCTGATGTTACAGCAGCTCACCTTGAGTGAGCTTTTCTTAAAGTAATGGCTATATTTTATTTCTTATAAACCTAAAGGCGGACGCTCTTTCCTGCCGACCTTGCCGATGACAATTCGCTGCTGGAGAGCCAAACATCTAAGAGCCATAGTGCACTGAACAGGTGAACAAAGAGGTGAAAACTTAGTTTTGTCATCTGTTCTGAAGTTACATAGTTTGTCTGAAAGCAGATTAGACAGGAGCAGACTGTTCACTAACTGACGCGGTCTAGTAGGAAAGTACAGCAGTGCGCAAATACGCACGGAAAAGATGGACAGACAGCAGTGGATCATCAGTGTCTCCGTGTCCTGTAAACTGTTATTTTAGCCTGATAAATCCACTCTAAAAGTCGGCAAAGTGTTAATAAGCTAAGTTTATCAGATATAATACAAACATATGATTCACTCACGTTTATCGTTTATTGTGCATGCAATGGAGACGCCAGTCGATCGCCCTAGCGCTCGCTCTCTTTTTCCCATCACTGATCTGTTGCTTGTAGCTGGATAAACAACTAAAACTCTTTATTTTAGGAAAAACATGCTTAGACTTTTGAATAATCATGTCTATATTAACCTCTAATTATGTTCTGTCCATGAAGTGACTTTGAAAACATTTGTCCTGAGGTAAACTGCTGCTCTAGTGTGAAGTCAAAGTCACGGTTGCATTCAAGAAAATCAGATACATATCCGATTTAGTACCACATTTGAAAGTGGCCTGAATCTGATTTGAAAATGTCAGATTCAATGCCACTTGTGCTGTTCACACTGTCAGACACAAATCAGATACAGGTCACATTTGAGCCAAAAAATTTGATTCAGGTCACTTTTGACTGCAGTGTGAATGTAGCCTTAGACAGTGGAAGGGCCATCGGCACATGCATGGGAGGCTGTGGAAAGCGTCACCGTGTGGGCCAGCTCCCGGGACAGATGTAATCTGTTCCTTGTTATTAATCAGAGTATAAAATTAAGAGACAATTAAATTTAACACAGCAGCAGGATAATCATTTCATCATGCTTGTTATACACCTGCATTCTGTCATTGCCAAATGGCAGAGCCTTGGTGATATATCCTCTCCCAGTAACTCCTCATCCTCCTTGCAATAATTACTCCTTATTTTTAGATCACATTAAGAATAAAGACTACAACAGAGAAATATGGGCAATTACAGGTAAGTCCTTAAAATACTGAGTGATATACATTTATTTTCTCTCTCTTTTCTCCATCTTCTTTCTCCCTCTTTTATTCTGAATTTAATGAATTTAGAGAAGCCAGATATATACTCTGTATAGGATGATAAGGCAGTTTGTTGTTGACTTGTAAGATGTGCATCAAACTTCCAGCTGCCGTCAGGTTAAGTTTCCATTATGACAAACGGCTTTAATCCGACATCAGATGCGACGGGACAGTTAATATAGATACAAATGTATATGTTGGTTTAGACTGTTACTTTAAATAATGATTGATGTGATTGTTTATTGCATAAAAATGTGCACATGTGCGCCTGTCACCAAATTACAGCTGCAGAGGGTGTGCTTTGCCTGCGATGAGAATAGACCAGATGGAGCTGGTAAGCCTTCAGCGCACCTTCCGTGCGTTTCTTTGGCACGAAATTGTCACTGCACCAACCTGAATCTCGACTTCCTCTGGTGCGCTATCACACCCATATCGGCACAGACGGACAAAATTAACACTGCGCAGCATGCTCCAGACTTTGCACACCCTACACCACCCTGCGCTGCGCCATGAAATTAGAGCCCTAGGTAACAATTTAGGCTTTTATTTTGTTATCTTCCTTTTTGCAGTTCTGCTTAAGTTTGAGTAGTCTGAGAAAGAGTCATACAGCTCATAACATCACTGTGTAATAAAATTTGTTTTAAGGGTGCTACTTTTCGTATGCGGATTAGATTTTATTTTTTCAGACGATTTTTTTCTCACATAGGATGTCAAGTCTACTTTATATTTTTCTGTATCTCTATTTAATAAGTTTTAACCCCATTTTATACCTGTTCTTTCTTGTTATTATTTTCATGTGTTACTGCTTTTATTGCTGATTATCTCTTTTTATCTTCTGCTGCATCCTACCCCCTCTTGTTTGGGTCCAGGAGTACTGGTTCTTTCTGGGAGGACTGTTGGAGGACTTTGAACTCAGGGGGTGGGCATTAGTGGTCAAGGTCCAGGTGCTCTGTATTGGGTGCCAGTGTCTGAATTACTGGACCTACTTCTCTGGGTTTTAGGTTTCTTGATGTTTCAGAAAATCTTCTGCCTTCCAAAAGCTTGTTGGTCTAAAACACTGCAGAAATGATGATGCTCTCTTTTCTTGGTTCTTTTTGTGTTTGGTTTATCTTGTTACCTCCGCCAAGGAGGTTATGTTTTTGGGAGAGTTTGTCTATCTGTCTGTCTGTGAACAATATAACTCAAAAAGTTAAGGATGGATTTTGATGAAATTTTCAGCAAATGTTCAGCATGGGAAAGGGCAGAAGTGATTCAATTTTGGTGTTGATCTGGATCACTGTCTGGATCTGCCATGATGAAAAATGTAATTTTTGTGAGTAACTACTGAAGTAAAATTGATATCATTATGAAACCAGTTGCTAATGGTATGTTTTCATGGTCAAGGAATCTAAATATTTACATGAAATAAAGGTAGGACTAATATTTGTGGTGAATGCACAATATAGGAGAGGACTGTGGTGCTGGCGTAGGTCTGCACTTTCTGAGTGCTTTTCTAGTTAAATGGTTAATCGTTAATCATTAAGAATAAAATTTTTGGGTTGTTGAAAAATGATTTCTCCAAGCTTTCTTAATTTGCATTGTTATACATTTTTTTGTTCTTGAAAAATTTGGTAGTTATTTTATTTTTTTCTCCATCTCCTCTCCGCAACACAACAACTTCTTTTAATTGAATGATTTCATTATTATTCCTACATGGAGGTATTGGATTGTTTAAAGCTTTTTCAGTTTAAAAGGGGCCACTTTATCAAGGGCTGAATTAAATATATGATTAAAACTGTCATCTACAGGAGGAGGGTAAAATATCTGAAGGAGTGTTTCTTAAAATGTCAATAAAATTTGCAGCAGTAAGACAGCGTTTCCGTACAGTCTTCTCAGATGTGTCCCTTTGATTAAAATAATCCACATTAAAAAAAGACAGAAATGATGAGTAAAACCATTGTCTTTTACTTCAGTGATGTGTACTGACAGCCCATATGTTAAAAACAAATATAAAACATTTCCTTTTTTATGGGTTGGATGGATGACATGTTGGGTTAAATTCATGGAATTATTGAGGTTTAAAAAATTCACAGTATAAGTTTAATTGGTTGACTACATGTAGCCTATGTTAAAATCTCCTAAAATGATAGTTGTGTTGTATTTGAAAATCACCAAATATAATATCCCTTATACCAAGTGACATTACAAGAATAGTTGCTGTGACCCCATTTCTTCTATGTTTTCTAAATGAATTTAAAAATACATAAGTAGGTGGTGAGGCTTCTCAAAGTGCAAAAGGTCAGTCCGTGCTGAGCCAGGTTTCAGTTAAAAACATACAGTCAATGCTATGATCTAAAATCAGGTCATTGATTAAAAATGTTTTGTTTAAAAGCAATCTCACATTTAAAAGTTCAGGGTTTGGTGTTGTGGTGAATAAACCGGTGATATTTTTGTATAGATGTGTATAAGATTACTTTTAAGTGAGCCTGCAGGGTTTTTTTTTAAATTATGGTCTCTTGTTCGTCCTCTGTTTGTGATAATAGCAGGAATGTGTGACATTATGGTGAGATCAGGGGGTCCGAGTCCAATAAAGCATGTTGTACTGCCAAAAGTGGAACCATGTCCATAGTGAGAGCGACCAGGGGGTCATCAATTAGTGGTGAACCAACCAGCAGACATAGGAGAGTTATGGTGAGAGGATGAGGGTAATTGGATGTGTCCCCTACTGCCCACGCCATGGAGTCCCTAGACAGAGGACAGCCAGGTGATGAGGCTCAGCAGGATGCTAAACGTCCCCATTCCTCTGACGCAGGTGGAGGTGGGGCCGGAGATGAGGGACTGGATGTGGAGCTGTTTTATATCGGTGAAGAATTTAGCTCTTTGTTTGTTTTCTTCTTTGTTCTAAGACTCTAGTGCTTTTCTTCGAAATATTCTTGTCTATTTGTCAAAACACTTTGTAAACATTTGATTTAATGGTGATATGCAAATTAAGCTAAAACAATTATCTTTGTTATCTACTTTGATATGATATTCATGACCACAAAGTTTGAATAAAAAGAAACCTTTTGGTAACTTGAGAAGATGTGAGCAGCCCCTCTGTGATATCAGGACTCTGTCCAGGTTCCAGAGTTTAATGTCATTTGTTGGTTTTTCCTTCAGGATTTCAGGGTCCAGTGTGCCGACAGAAGCTCAAGTCCAACCTGAATCAGAAGTTCCAGAAGGTGTTTGAGGGGATCGCTAAAGCAGGAACTTGGACTCAGCTGCAGCAGATCTACACAGAGCTCTACATCACAGAGGGAGAGGCTGGAGGAGTCAATGAGGAACATGAGGTCCGACAGATCGAGACCACATCCAGGAGACCACATGGACCAGAGAAGACCATCAGAGGAGAAGACATCTTTAAAGCACCAGATGGACCAATCAGAACAGTGATGACAAAGGGTGTGGCTGGCATTGGTAAAACAGTCCTGACTCAGAAGTTCACCCTGGACTGGGCTGAAGAAACAGCCCACAAGAACATACAGTTCATGTTTCCATTCACCTTCAGAGAGCTGAATCTGCTGAAGGAGCAGAAGTTCAGCTTGGTGGAGCTTGTTCATCACTTCTTCAGTGAAACCAAAGAAGCAGGAATCTGCAGGTTTGAGGAGTTCCAGGTCTTGTTCATCTTTGATGGTCTAGATGAGTGTCGGCTTCCTCTGGACTTCCACCAAACAAGGATCCTGACTGATGTCACAGAGTCCACCTCAGTGGATGTGCTGCTGATCAACCTCATCAGGGGGAACCTGCTCCCATCTGCTCACCTCTGGATCACCACACGCCCTGCAGCAGCCAATCAGATCCCTCCTGGATGTGTTCACCTGGTGACGGAGGTCAGAGGGTTCAATGACCAGCAGAAGAAGGAGTACTTCAGGAAACGATTCACAACTGAGGAGCAGGCCAAAACAATCATCTCCCACATTAAGAAGTCCAGAAGCCTTCACATCATGTGCCACATCCCGGTCTTCTGCTGGATCACTGCCACAGTCCTGGACCATGAGCTGAAGACCAGAGAGGAAGGAGAGCTGCCTAAGTCCCTGACTGAGATGTACATCCACTTCCTGGTGGTTCAGTCCAAACTGAAGAGTATCAAGTATGATGGAGGAGCAGAGACTGATCCTCACTGGAGTCCAGAGAACAGGAAGATGATCCTGTCTCTGAGTAAACTGGCTTTTGAGCAGATGCAGAGAGGAAACCTGATCTTCTATGAACCAGACCTGACAGAGTGTGGCATCAATATCACAGCAGCCTCAGTGTACTCTGGAGTTTTCACACAGATCTTTAAAGAGGAGAGGGGACTGTACCAGGACAAGGTGTTCTGCTTCATCCATCTGAGCCTTCAGGAGTTCCTGGCTGCTCTTCATGTCCATCTGACCTTCATCAACTCTGGAGTCAATCTGATGGCAGAAGACCCATCAACCTCCAACACATCTACAATCACACAGCTTCATCAGAGAGCTGTGGACCAGGCCTTACAGAGTCCAAACGGACACCTGGACTTGTTCGTGCGCTTCCTCCTGGGTCTTTCTCTGCAGACCAATCAAAGCCCTCTACAAGGTCTGATTACACAAACAGGATGTAGCTCACAGACCAATCAGAGAACAGTTGAGTACATTAAGTCAAAGATCAGTGAGGACATGTCTGCAGAGAAGAGCATCAATCTGTTCCACTGTCTGAATGAACTGAATGATCGTTCTATGGTGGAGGAGATCCAACAGGCCCTGACATCAGGACGTCTCTCCACAGATAGACTGTCTCCTGCTCAGTGGTCTGCTCTGGTCTTCATCTTACTGTCCTCAGAGAAAGACCTGGACGTGTTTGACCTGAAGAAATACTCTGCTTCAGAGGAGGCTCTTCTGAGGCTGCTGCCAGTGGTCAAAGCCTCCAGCAAAGCTCTGTAGGTGCACCTACCTGCACAGGTTACATCAGGTTTCTGTTTTTTTACAGTATGATCATCATCTGTTTGCTCTCTCTGCTCTTCTGATTCTTTTCTCAGGCTGAGTGGATGTAGACTGTCAGAGGAAAGCTGTAGAGCTCTGTCCTCAGTCCTCAGCTCACAGTCCTCTGCTCTGAGAGACCTGGACCTGAGTGACAACGACCTGCAGGATTCAGGAGTGACGCTGCTGTCTGCTGGTTTAAAGAGTTCAAACTGCAGACTGGAAGCTCTTCGGTGAGAATACATCAGGTCTTTAACTCCAGAATATATGAGCAGGGTTTTTTCAAAGCTCTGTAGGTGCACCTACCTGCACAGGTTACATCAGGTTCCTGTATTTTTACAAAGATGATCATCAACTGTTTGCTCTTTATAATCGTCTGATTCTTTTCTCAGGCTGAGTGGATGTAGACTGTCAGAGGAAAGCTGTGGAGCTCTGTCCTCAGTCCTCAGCTCACAGTCCTCTGCTCTGAGAGACCTGGACCTGAGTGACAACGACCTGCAGGATTCAGGAGTGACGCTGCTGTCTGTTGGACTGAAGAGTTCAAACTGTAGACTGGAAGCTCTCAGGTGAGAATACATCAGGTCTTTAACTCCAGGATATCTGACCAGGGTTTTGTCAATGCTCCGCAGTCCACACCTGAACCTTAAATACAACAATAGGTCAATGTTTAAGACCCATGATATGGCTTAAAATGATGCATGATGGACAGAGAAACATAGATGTATATATCTGTACTCACAGCTCTGTAATGTCTTTGCCTCAGCCTTTCGTGCAATAGAAGCTGCATAAGAATGTCCATTATTCAGCATCAGTGATATTTGTAGTATATCAGAGTATAGATGCACAAGCATATTCTCATTTATTTATAGTCTTTTTATTGAAGTTTCATCAAACCAAACATGTACATCAAATTAACAAGGATGCTGAGCTCAACCACAAATACACATACATAGATACAAAACTAAATATTAAATACAGCAGCACATATATAGAAATTATTATTGTTGAAGTAATGTGAATACTACTACTACTTCTTCTACTACTACTACTACTACTACTACTACTACTACTACTTCCACTACTTCTAATAATAGCAATGATTATAATAAAATAGAATACTTAAAAACATTCCTGTACTGAGCCCCTGGTAGAGTATTTAAGATTATCAAGTGTGAGACCAGTCATCACACTTTCTGCCCATTTACTGTGTGGTTTGGTTTGGTAGAACTCCACATAATCAGGACAACCCATCTTGTTATTAATGACATGAAGACTGGGGCCTCACACTGTGCACCTGAAAGTGTAGAGGCTCCAGAAGCCACTCCAAATAATGGAGTATCCGGGTGTGGACGTATCTGCTGAGTGTGTTTCAAAGATGGCCCACCAGAATGGCACAAGATTAGGGCAACTCCAAAACAATGGCGAAGAGTGGTTTCATCTTGATGGCAGCTAGATCAGGTCTTAACTGATCCTGGGAACATCTTTGCTGATCTGCTCCTGCTGAAGTGAAGTCTATTGAACTGTAATGAACCATGTCTAATGCAAATGGATGGACAGAGAGTTCTTGAGACTGCAGACTGACATATTTCATCTAAAATGTCAGCATAAAAATTCTCAACCTCCTGTGTCCCCAGGCGACTCAGAGAGGAGCAGACATATCTTGACTTAAACTTGACACGAAGGCAGGAAGGACCAAGTCGTGAGACAGATTTTGCAGTTCACAATTACCAGCTTTATTTAGCAGACACAGGAATAGATGAGCAGAGAGCAGGTTTCAAATCCACGATCCTTGAACACAGAGCTGCGTTGTTGTCCACTCCGCCAACCAGGAGCCACACACGCCAATGGCAACACAGAGTCTTTGAGTGACAGCAGACTTGGACTCACTTTATCTTTAATCTCCGGAGATGGTTCAGTTTCTCGGAGATCAGGCTGCCACCACTGATTCGGGAACTCAGGCGGGTACTCGGCATCAAAAACAGGCAGAAGGGTCAAATACCGGGAAACAGATGGCCACCACAGATCAGGATTTGTGAACAGGTACTTGGCGTCTGGAACAGAAGGCAGGGTCGGCAACCGGGAATCAGGTAGACAGGCAAGTGCAGGACAGAAACGGGTTGGTATCTTGTAGTCAAGCCGAGAAACAGAAACAGAACAGGTCGGCAACAGGTGATCAGTCCGGATAACAGGTCTGTAATTCTTGGCATGAGCAAGACAGTCTGACGCCGAGTGAGCGTGGATCTGGGGTTTAAGTAGGTGACTCTATTGCAGCAGATGAGGTGCAGGTGTGAGCAGGAGCGCAGGGGACAGGAGTTGAGCTGATAAGGCTGAGTCTGGAGTGAAGTATGGCAGGCTGAAACTGAGACTGAAGCTGTGACAAAACTGTAGAGTTTGGATATCAGGACAGCTGTTGAGGGTTCCAGGCAAGAACAGCATCTATCTGACCCTGTATGGGTGGTAATGTGAAGGCAACACAAAGCAACCAACAGCTTTACAAAATGTTGTTCCTAGAGATATGTAAAAAATGGGAGTGTAGAATGCCATACAAATGTGTTGCTTTTTTTTTTTTTTTTAAAAAGGAGAAAAGTGTTGCCTCGATGGAGCTCCTTTGCACACATTAGGCCCTCATTGACCCACAGCTAATAGACAGAGCTCTCTAAGTAGTGGGCATTAGAGACATTGCCTTTGTATTTTTTTTAATTGGACCTCAACTGGAGATCCTATTTTTAGTGAACTGATCAACAGGGTTTGTCAAACTTTTCTTGCTGAGAGGCAGGGGTGCAAAGAGCATGGATATTAAAGATACCAGATTCCTTAAGACCTGTTCAATCTCTTTGTTTTTAAAATTAATTACTGTGTACCTAGTTGCATGGGCCAGATAACCAATAACATCTGTTACAGGAAAGAATAAGTAGACACAAAACAAACTTCCAAAGATACCTTTTTGTTTGTTCCTTATTTTCCATTATCTTTGTATTCGCAGTACACCAAGTATCCTCTAGTATCCATTATCTCCCAGAACATCCCCATAAAAGATAATCTTAAAAGGTTCCAGAATGGATCCATGGTGTTGCCAAACGACTTTGCCATTTCCTGCAGAGCCTCCTTGGTTTGTGTGTTGTCCATTTGTTAAATGGCAGGCATCTCACCTTTGGCTGCAAAACAAATGCTTAATCCCCTGCACCTATTCTCTTGCTTATTTACAGTGATCTACCACACAGCCTATCATGCTAGTCTAGAAAAAAAATAGTTGTTTGGATTCAGTACTCAAGCCGACGACGCTGAGCGTTTTGTTTGAACCTTAAAGATTAGCTTAAAAAATGTAACAACATGGAACAACTTCAACAAGTTTTTGTACAGCGGAAGCAGCTAGCAGTGATCATGGATGTAGGGGACATTGGTTTAAAGGACAGAGTCATTTCAATTGTGAAGGGTTTTCAGTTGGTCTTCCTGAGTCTGTGGGGCAATCATCTCAGAGCAGGATCAGGTGTGTGTGTGTGTGTGTGTGTGTGAGAGTGTGCCTGATTGCTCCTGATCTTGAGCACCTGTGAGGAGGTTATTTAGGTGCTCTGGCTGCAGCTCTCAGTGCTGACTCATTACCTGACCATCACAGGTACTGAGAGGCTGCTCCTGAGCTTTGAGAGTTAGCGTGGTTTTTCTGGCACAAAGTTGTTTCACAGATATCCCAAGAAGAGACTTAGTTTCGAGATAATTAATAACTTGGTGTTATATAAACCAAGCTCCTTGTGTTCAGCTTTTGTTTTCACTTGAAAGTGATTCTGTTTTGAGTTTCGGTTCAGCTGCGTGGCAGTGGTGGTTCTTTTGTTTGTTCTGTGAGCCTTGTCTTCTTGGCTCTTTTGTTTTTCCCCTGTCCCCTTGGTCAGTTTTGACTTTAGTGGTTATTTCTTCAGAATAACTTTCAGAACCCCTTTTTCTTTGGTCATAATTGTGTCCAATTCCGCTACACCTGACAGAATGAGTCAGCCACCAATGGACACAGTGGACCCTGTTGCTAGTGGTGCTCAACCAGAAGACTTAAGTGAAAAACTGTCTGTGCATGGGCAAGCTCTGTCCGCACAAGGAGCCCTTTTAGGCTCTCATGAAAAGATCCTCTGTGCAATCACTGAGCAACAGGCTACACATGAGAATATGTTAAAGGAAATCCTGGCTCATCTACACACACAGGGGCTTGCCCAAGTACAAGCACCAAGCCGAGCAGTTCACCAAGTACCCTTAGCCCAAGGTGCTAATGCAGCTCTTGAGGCAAGTTAGCAACCCCAGCCCGCTATGATGGACATCCCGAAATGTAGGGGATTTAGTGTAGTCTGGTGTTTGAATTGCAGCCCTCCATGTTTAGCTCAGAGCGGGCCCGGGTTGCATATATTATATCCCTACTTTCTGATAAAGCTCTTTCATGGGCCACAGCTCTGTGGGAGAAGCAGGCTCCAGTTTGTGTTGATTCTACCCTTTTTATGGCTGAGATGAAAAAGGTGTTTGACCATGATATTACTGGGCAGGAGGCTGCTAAACGTCTTATTGGTCTACGCCAGGGCCCCACCAGTGTTGCTGAATTTTCCATCCAGTTCCGCACCTTGGCCACTGAATCTGGGTGGAACACAGAAGCCTTGACAGCAACCTTTATCAATGCTCTCTCTGAAAAAATCAAAGATGAATTAGCTTCGCGCGATGTTCCTGAATCACTTGAGGATCTAATTTCCCTCGCAATTCGTATTGATAATCGAATCGTGAAGCATAATAGAGAGAGCACAGGGTTATGCCCTCCAAGCCAGCAGAGGCATTCCATGTTCCTGAGATGTCACTAAAAATGCCCCAGGAGGTGACAAACCAGGATGAACCTATGCAAATAGGGAATACCCGACTCTCCGGGCAGTGAGAGAGATATGAGCAGTGGAGTTTGTCTTTACTGTGGACAGGCAGGTCACTTCATACGAATGTGTCCTACAAGAGGCAAGAAAAAGGAAGCAGTAGACTCGTCAGAACATGGGGAGGTACTGCGAGTCGAACAATTCTCCCGAGTTATCAACAATCACACTTGCTGTCTGCTGATCTTTCTTGGGGCAACATCAAGATGAACTTCCCAGCTTTTGTTGATTCTGGAGCAGCAGGTAGCTTTATGGACAAAACCCTGGCCTTAAAACTTAAAGTGCCTATATCCGCTCTCCCTTGCCCTCTTGCTGTCACTGCTGTGGATGGGAGACCTTTGGGTATTGGTAAGGTTCAGCAAATTTCTGGTCCTATTTTTATGAGCATCGGCAGCCATATTGAGAAAATGCATTTTTTCTCATTGATGCACCTGAGTTGCCCATCATTTTAGGACACCCTTGGCTAAGAGAACACAATCCAGATATTGACTGGAGAGCAGGGGTGGTGAGGAGTTGGGGCCAGGATTGTGGTTCCCATTTGGTTCAAGCGATGCTGTCAAATTAAGCCCTCTGTGCCTGCAATCCACTGCTACATCCCCAGGTCCTGCCAATGTGGCCTCTCTGGTTTCTTCCGCTCCAGGGGACTCAATCCTTGATCCTTCAGCACTAAGGTCTCTGGACCCTCTAGTTCTTTCCTGCTCCACGCCCTGCAAGTCTGTGTTGTCTCCCCTCCCTTTTGGGGTTCCTGCGGAATACGCAGAGCTCAGTGAGGTGTTTAATAAACACAAGGCTTCCATCTTACCTCCCCACAGGCCCTATGACTGTGCCATCAACCTCCTCCCTGGCACTTCACCTCCCAGGGGTCACCTGTATTCCTTGTCAGGTCAGCGCAGCCATGAAAAAGTACATCGATGAGGCCTTAGCTGCAGGTTTTATTCGCCCATCCACATCACCAGCTGGAGCTGGGTTTTTCTTTGTGGGTAAAAAGGATGGGGGGCTCAGACCCTGCATTGACTTCAGGGGCCTAAACAAAGTGACTGTGAAGAATCGTTACCCTCTCCCTCTCATGTCCACAGCCTTTGAGCGCCTACAAGGTCGTCCGTCTTCCTAAATTGGATTTGAGAAATGCATACAATTTGGTTCGCATTAAAGAGGGAGATGAGTGGAAGACGGCATTCAACACCCCTAGGGGGCATTATGAATACCTCGTAATGCCCTTTGGGTTGTCTAACGCTCCAGCAGTTTTTCAGGCATTTGTCAGCGATGTTCTCAGGGATATGCTTGAACAGTTTGTTTATGTATACCTTGATGACATTTTGATTTTCTCTGCTAGCTATGAGGATCATGTGTCTCATGTCAAATTGGTGCTCCGTGGGTTGTTGGAGCACCAATTGTATGTTAAAACAGAGAAATGTGTGTTTCATGCCTCAGCGGTTGACTTTCTTGGGTATGTTGTGTCACAGGGCAGCTTGAAGATGGACCCAAGCAAGGTCAAAGCAGTGCTAGAGTGGCCGAGGCCTGACTCAGTCAAACAGGTCCAGCGTTTTTTGGGATTAGTAAATATTAATCGGCGTTTTATCAGGGGCTTTAGCTCTATTGCTGCTCCTCTTTCTGCCTTGACTAAGAGTACATCTACCAAGTTCAGCTGGTCTCCTCAGGCTGAAGAGGCGTTTACAGAACTAAAGAGGAGATTCACCGCTGCCCCAATCCTTATGCACCCTGACCCCTCGCAGTCCTTTATTGTAGAGGTTGATGCGTCGGATGTGGGAGTTGGGGCAGTTCTGTCCCAACGTTCTTTGAAAGACCAGAAGCTCCACCCATGTGCTTTCTTTTCTCGACGTCTGCTGCCAGCCGAGAGGAATTATGATGTGGGTAATAAGGAGCTCTTGGCAGTGAAATTGGCTTTGGAAGAGTGGCGACATTGGCTAGAGGGTTCTGAGAAGCCATTTCTGGTCTGGACGGACCATAAGAACCTGGCGTATATCCAACAGGCCAAACGCCTAAACCCACGCCAGGCTCGGTGGGCCCTTTTTTTCAACAGGTTTGATTTCACCCTGTCGTACCGTCCAGGGTCCAAGAACAGTAAGCCCGACGCACTCTCTCGACAGTTTGACCGTTCTGAGAGGGACAGTTCTCCTGAACCCATTGTTCCTTTGGCTCGCATTCTTGCACCAATCACCTGGGAGATTGATTCAGTGGTTCAGGGGGCTAGGGAGCAGGAACCGGACCCAGGAGGGGGTCCTCATGGTCGGCACTTTGTCCCTAGGAGTGTGCGCTCCCAGGTTCTCCAGTGGGGACACTCATCTCGCCTCACCAATCACCCAGGGGTGCACCGTACTCTGGAATTCCTTAAAAGGAGATATTGGTGGCCTCAAATGGAGAATGATGTACGGGAGTTTGTGGCAGCTTGTTCAATTTGTGCGCGAAACAAAACCTCACAACATCCTCCTGCGGGTCTGCTGCAACCGCTCCCGATTCCTCGTCGCCCTTGGTCACATGTTGCCCTGGATTTTATATCAGGGTTACCTCTGTCAAAGGGGTTCACAGTTATTTTGGTTGTAGTGGACAGGTTTTCTAAAGCCGCTCACTTCATCCCTCTCCCAAAGCTCCCCACGGCACTAGAGACGGCCCGGCTGGTTGTCCAGCATGTTTTTTGCCGACATGGTCTTCCTTTAGATATTGTGTCGGACCGAGGTCCGCAGTTTGCTTCCCGGTTCTGGAGGGCATTTTGTTCACTTGTGGGTGCTTCTGTTAGCTTGTCTTCAGGGTTTCATCCGGAGACCAATGGCCAGACAGAGCGTACTAATCAAACGCTCGAGAGGACTCTCCGATGTTTGGTCTCTTCTAACCCAACAACTTGGAGTGATCAACTTACCTGGGCAGAATATGCTCACAACACTTTGAAACACCTCCACTGGTCTTTCTCCTTTTGAGTGTCAGTTTGGCTACCAGCCACCACTCTTCCCAGAACAGGAGAGAGGCGGAGTGCCTTGACTACCCACTTTATTCGGCGTTGCAGAGCCACTTGGAGGCGAGTCCGGTCCTCTCTTCGGAGGTCTACTGCTCGCCAGAAGGAGTATGCTGATCGGCATCGGCATCCAGCACCACTCTACCGAGTTGGCCAGCGAGTATGGCTCTCCACAAAGACCTTCCCTGAGGGTAGAGTCCATAAGCTTGCACAGCGTTTCATTGGCCCTTTCAGAGTAATTGAAGGATAAACCCGGTCACAGTTAGCCTCCTGCTCCCCGGTCAATGAGAATTCACCCTACTTTCCATGTTTCCGCCTCAAACCTGTCCGCTCTAGTGCACTTGCACCTCTTGAGCCACCCCCACCTCCCCCCGTTTGGTTGACGGCCAGCCTGTGTACACTGTTCGGATTCTGGATAGTCGCAGGGTGGGGCCGGGACACAGTATCTGGTCGACTGGGAGAGTGCGGACCAGAGGAGGCGGGCCTGGATCCCTGCTAGGGACATTCTTGACCCTCAATTGATCCAGGACTTCCGGGTCGCCAACAGAACAGGGGGCTGGAGCGTCAGGTGCCGTCCCTTAGAGGGGGTCCTGTGAAGGGTTTTCAGTTGGTCTTCCTGAGTCTGTGGGGCAATCATCTCAGAGCAGGATCAGGTGTGTGTGTGTGTGTGTGTGTGTGAGAGTGTGCCTGATTGCTCCTGATCTTGAGCACCTGTGAGGAGGTTATTTAGGTGCTCTGGCTGCAGCTCTCAGTGCTGACTCATTACCTGACCATCACAGGTACTGAGAGGCTGCTCCTGAGCTTTGAGAGTTAGCGTGGTTTTTCTGGCACAAAGTTGTTTCACAGATATCCCAAGAAGAGACTTAGTTTCGAGATAATTAATAACTTGGTGTTATATAAACCAAGCTCCTTGTGTTCAGCTTTTGTTTTCACTTGAAAGTGATTCTGTTTTGAGTTTCGGTTCAGCTGCGTGGCAGTGGTGGTTCTTTTGTTTGTTCTGTGAGCCTTGTCTTCTTGGCTCTTTTGTTTTTCCTCTGTCCCCTTGGTCAGTTTTGACTTTAGTGGTTATTTCTTCAGAATAACTTTCAGAACCCCTTTTTCTTTGGTCCGCAATTGTGTCCAATTCCGCTACACCTGACATCAATACAAATGCTGTTCAGATAATTTGCTTATACTGAACAAGTAGTCAACGTAGAGTGGTCATTTTAGGAGTTTTCATAAATGTCAAAATTCCAACGACAGTGAAAGCCTTCTGATATTGAGCATATTGTATTTATACAGTCCTGATCAAAATCTTAAGATCAGTTGAAAAATTGCTAGAATATGCATTTTGCACATTTGGATCTTCATGAGGTTTTAAATAGTTACAATATGCAAAAGCAAAAAAGGGGAGTGTGACAAAAAGCACTTAAAGAAAGTAATTCATTGAAAACAACAAGTAAACTGAAATAGGCTGTTTTGTTAGCTGATAATTAGTTTAAGACCACAGGCTATTAAAGCCAAAATCTGCTCAAAATGTCCATTTCCTGTCAGGCATTCACACGGTCATGCCCTCCTGATGGCTAAAGCTCAGAAACTTTCTCTTCTTGAATGTGGTTGGATTGTCGAGCTGCATAAGCAAGGCCTCTCTCAAGGTTGGCTGCAGTAAGACAGTTGTTCTAAGTTTTTTGAAAGATCCCGAGCATTATCGGTCAAAAAGTCAAGTGGTAGACCCAAAAAAATGTCACTTGCGCTGAGCCGACGGATCCAATTGGCTGCCTGTCAAGAAACAGGGAGGTCCTCGACCCAAATTAAGGCCCTCACTGGTGCCGACTGCAGCGCAACAAAAAGGGTTTCAAAAACAAAAAAATAATTCAAAGACCTCGTCTCCTTCAACAACACAAAACTGCCCGTTTAGACTTTGCCAGGGAGCATCAAACATGGGTCAGTGAAAGGTGGAACAAAGTTTTATTCTCTGATGAGAAAAAATGTAACCTTGACGGTCCAGATGGCTTCAACGTCACTGGCATGACAAGGAGATCCCACCTGAGATGTTTTCTACCCGGCACAGTGGAGTGGGGTCCATTATGATCTGGTGCTTTTTCATTCAGTGGAACACTGGAGCTTCAGGTGGTGCAGGGTCGTCAAACGGCGGCTGGTTACGTGCAGATGTTGCAGAGGGCATCCTCCTGACTGAGGGCCCTCGTCTGTGTGGTAACAGCTGGGTTTTTCAACAGGACAACACTGCAGTTCACAATGCTCGCTTGACCAAGGACTTCTTCAGGGAGAACATCACTCTTTTGGACCATCCCGCATGTTCCCCTGATTTAAGTCCCATAGAGAACATTTGGGGATGGATGGCGAGGGAAGTTTATAAAAATGGCCATCAGTTCCAGACAGTTGATGCCCTTCGTGAAGCCATCTTCACCACTTGGAGCAATGTTCCCAAAACCTTCCTGGAAACACTCCCAAAAGAATTTTTGAAGTGATTAATAAGAACGGTGGAGCTACTCATTACTGAGTCCTGAGAAAAAATTTTGTCTTGGTTTGGAGAGCTTTTTTGTAATTTTTTGAGCGATGGTCTTAAACTTTTGATCAGCTGATAGACAGCCTATTTTAGTTTACCTGTTGTTTTCAATAAATTACTTTTTCAAAGTGCTTTTTGTCACACTCCCCCTTCTTGCTTTTGTATATTGTAGCTCTATTTAAAACCTTATTAAGGTCCAAATGTGCAAAATGCATATTCTAGCAATTTTTCAACTGGTCTTAAGACTTTGATCAGGTCTGTATATAAAAATATATATATACAGACCTGATATATATATAATATATATATATATATATATATACATACATGGCTAATCCTAAAGTTAGCAGTAGCCACAATTACCTTAACTATGATAACAGCGCTAAAAAAACAGATGTCTAAGGTTATTACTTTCAAATTAATATAAAGTTACAGGGCATTATATAGTGGAAAACAACTAAGACAGTTTCTCTTGCTTCAACAAATGATAAAAGTAGTCACTTGACTTTAACTCACCTTGTCTCCACACACTACATGGCAAAAATAAACAGCAATGCATAAGAAAAACATTATTTCTAGTCCTCACAGTGGAGGAGACCAAAGAATGCAGGTCTGTTACAAAGGGTCCTGACAGTGGAGTGCTGTAGCCAGACCCCTCTCAGAAATCTGACAATGCCAAGCCCCCATCGGTATTGAAACTGGTGAACTGACAGACAGTGTGCATGTCTTTGTCTGTGAGCTGACCATGACTGAGGAAAGAGCAGGGTTTAAAAACAGTAGGAAACAATGGGATACACCTAAAGGGAAAGAAGGGACTGTACCTTGACCAGAAATGCTAAATCAGTTAGACATGGTAAATCAATTAAGACAGAGGACAGACGTTTGAGTGTATTCAGCCACTGGGAAACAGACAGAAGATAGACGTCTTTTCCTTTGCCAGTATGCATGCCAAGTTCTTTGATCAAAGTACAAGGATGTGTGGGGTCTTGGTCTTCAGGTGTAAGGGGGTCTATTGTTTGTTAGAGGATACACAGGGGTGCAATTTCCGGGAAACAGATAATTTGCATTCCAACCAGTGGCGGCTGGTGAAAAATATTCTTGGTGGGGCACTACTGTGCAACACTCAGTTTTTAATAACCATCCCACTGCGATTCAACACAAACTACAGGATACCAGTGCTTCGTAAAAGTGTTATTATTGATTTCAAATAAAAATAACAGATTACAGAATGGTGCACACACATATCAGACACACACACACATAAATATATACAAATGGTCAACCATGCCGAAAAGCTTACATAACCTATATACAAAGAAATAAGTAAGGTGAACATGTGTACATGTGGAAATTAAAAATAATTTTGTACGGAAATGAGTAAGTGGATCATGTGTGCATGTGTAAATTAACAATTACTATATACAGAAATAAGTAAGGTGAACGGGTGCATGTGTAAATTAACAATAACTTTATACAGAAATGAGTAAGGGGATCATGTGTGCATGTTAAAATTAACGATAACTTTACACAGAAATGAGTAAGGGGAACATGTGTGCATGTGAAAATTAAAACTTACTATATCCAGAAATGAGTAAGGTGAACGTTGGCATGTGAAAATTAACAATAACTTTATACAGAAATGAGTAAGGGGATCATGTGTGCATGTGTAAACTAACAATAACTTTATACAGAAATGAGTAAGGTCGAAATGTGTCTTATTGTCCACATTACTTTTCCTCCACATAAAAAAAACCTCTTGTCTTTACCTAGTTTCAAGGCCTCCCGACTCCATTATACGTTGAACATAAACGAATTGTTTGTTGATACGCCAAAGTGACGGTAAAATGTGGTTCTCTATCGTATCGAGACTATCTCTCCACCCAGTTACATATTCCATATGTACGGGACTGAGCCCACGCAGGCCAGGTGACATGGATAATTATTTAAGACACACCACCTGTGGGAGGTGGCTGATTGCGCTACAAAAGCACCTGTGTGTTGAGCGCAAATTGATCATTTTGATTCCACGCTCGAGCAGGTTAGATGTGCGAGAGAACATTTGAGAAAGGAAAACTGAGTTGTAGACATTCTTGCCACTTACTTTTGTAAGAAAGAGGGAAGTTACCTCTCGGGGTGACTGTTTACCTGGCCTTAAAACTGCATTGTCTGGCGTATCACTCTGCCAAGGGGTTCACGCGCCGCTGACACCAAAGCTTCGCTGAACCCGTGTGGGGGACGCGGCTTTCATTACTCACGGTAGTTGCCGGTCTGGTCCGCCTGACGTATCGCTCCGTGTCCGGGGTTTACGCGTCACAGGCGAAGGAGGGCGGTGGAACCCGGTGCGGGGGAAGCCGCTATCCGTGCCGGTTGGCTTGTGTGTGCATTGGGAGTTACAGTCTAAGTCACTCTCTTCGCTAATAAACACACAGAGCGTACAACACACAACTATGTCTAAGCACGCACACACGTGTGAAGATTGCGGTGTGCAGATGCCCATTGAAGACGGGCATATGAAGTGTGTGTTGTGTCTGGGGGAGGGGCACGCCTCGGTCGCCAGGGACAATCCCTCTTCATGCATGAATTGTTTTATCATGCCCAGGCCGTCCCTTGAGGCTCGCGTTTGCGTCTTTAAGGGACAGTCTATTGTGGCCCTGGTTTTTCCATCCAGCTCTGTTTTGGGGAAAACTACATATCCCTCCAGAAGCAGTAGGATGGTGGATGCACTTCTGGCAAAGGTGCACAGAACCATCGCGGTTCAGGCTCAGTTGGCTAATACTTTGTCCATACTGACCTTGTATAACTGCATGCTTGTGCGTGAGTTAGAGGGGGATCAGGGCTCAGTGCAGCTGACTAAGGAACTGCAGCTTGTCTCCTCCATCATGGTCCAGCTTATGAAGGAGCAGGCAGCAGTAGCAGGGAAGAGCATTGCATCTCTCTGGGTAACCAGGCGTCAGCTTTGGCTCTCCCAGTCCTCCCTGCAGCCAGAGGATCAGAGTGGTTTGTTAAAGCTGCCGGTTGATCCTCAGGCCATGTTTGGCCCTGGGGCTACTGCAATGTTACAGCAGGCCCAGGAAGCACGTCGCTGTGCACGTGAAGTGTCCGGAGCATTTGTGCGGCGTCGCAAGTGGCAGGGTGCAGGTTCTTCCAGACAATCTGCAGACCCCAGCCCAGCGCCACAGTTGGGCTCGGGGGATCTCCGGGCGACCATTGAGGCCCAGCGCCGTCGGAACAGGGGCAAAGGGAAACACGGTTTTGGGACCCCGGCTAAGGGTCGTCCCAAGCCCCAGCCTCAGTCCTGACGCCAGGGGGGACCCGGTGCGCCTCCGCAACATCGAGGTGCACTGGTCTGCCTGGAGGGCACTGGATGCATCCCCGTGGGTCCTGTCTACTATGAGTCAGGGGTATCGTATCCAGTTTTGCCGACGCCCTCCCACCTGAGTGACCCCTATGGTGATCACTCAGGTGCCCCCCGAGCACGGGGCAGTTCTCCAGTTGGAAATTGCTGCCCTGTTAGAAAAGAGAGCCATCAGGGAAGTTCCACCAGACGACAGACAGGCTGGGTTTTATTCCCGGTACTTTCTAGTCCCCAAGAAGGATGGCGGGCTTCACCCGATCCTGGATCTGAGGGAACTGAACATGTTCCTCCTTCCTCTGCGTTGCAAAATGCTCACAGTCTCGAGGGTGAGGCATTTCATTCGCAGAGGGAATTGGTTTGTTACCATCGACCTGAAGGATGCCTATTTCCACGTTCCAATCTGGAAGAGACACTGGCGCTTCCTCAGATTCGTTTACAATGGCAAAGTGTACGAATTCATGGTTCTCCCCTTCGGAATATCTCTGGCCCCTCGCACATTCACAAGGTGCATGGAGGCAGTGCTGTCCCCGATTCGCCAGATGGGTATCAGGATCCTGAATTACTTGGACGACTGGCTCCTGTGTGCCCAGACAGAGCAGGAGTGTCTAGCTCACTTGTCTCTGCTGCTGGAGCATCTCAGTCGTTTGGGAATTCTTTTGAACTACAAAAAGAGTCGGCTTGTGCCTTCTCAAGAGACACAGTTTCTGGGCCTGGTCTTGGATTCTCGGACTGCACAACTTCGACTGTCCCAGGCGAGATTGGCATCCCTGGAGGCTTGTCTCTCGCAGTTCACAGAAGGGGCCCGAGTCCCGTGGCGACAGTGCCTCAGGCTTATGGGCATTATGGCGTCAATGTCGCAGGCAGTCCACCTGGCACTGCTGCACATGCGTCCAGTCCAGCAGCGTCTCCTGGGTCTGGGTTTGGATCCCCAGAGAGATCTGCGTACCCCGGTTCTTGTTACCAGGCGCCTGCTATTGGCCCTTCGTTGGTGGCGATGTCCACAGAATGTGGGCAGGGGTCTCACTCTTGGCCCAGTGATTCATCGGCAGCTTGTCGCGACAGATGCTTCACTAACCGCATGGGGGGCTGTGTTCAGGGGGTGCGGGGTCAGCGGACGCTGGCATGGCACTTACACGACACAGCACATCAACATCCTGGAGCTCCGAGCCGTCTATCTGGCCCTTCGCCACTTCCTTCCTCACTTGCAGGGTCAACATGTCATTGTGAGGACAGACAGCGTAGTTGCAGCCTCCTACATAAACAGGCAGGGCGGCTTGGGCTCCGTCCATCTTTGCGGCATGGCGCGACGACTGTGGCTGTGGGCGCACCCCAAGTTCCTGTCACTGCGAGCGGTGCATGTGCTCGGGTTGGACAATGTGGCCGTCGGATCTGCTCTCCAGAGGCGGGCCAGACCCGGGGGGTTGGAGGCTTCATCCTCAGGTGGTGTCAGCAATTTGGGACCGTTATGGGCAGGCGACGGTGGATCTGTTTGCATCTCGCCAGAACACCCACTGTCCCCTGTTTTTCTCCCTGGGGAGGGACAATCCCCCTCTCGGGATGGACGCTCTGTCCAACCCGTGGCCTCACTGTCTCCTCTACACATTTCCGCCGTTCGGTCTCCTCCCGTCCCTCCTGCAGAGGGCGCGGGTAGAGAGTGTGAGACTGGTCTTGGTGGCTCCTCTGTGGCCTCACATGACCTGGTTTTCGGATATCCCGCCTCTCCTGGACGGGACTCCATGGGAACTTCCAACACGCCCGGACTTGCTATCCCAGGGTCTGGGAAAACTGTATCACCCGTTTCCCCAAGGGCTGGGGCTCTGGGCCTGGCCCCTGCGAGGTCCGAGTTCCTAGCTATGGGCCTTCCAGACTCTGTGGTGGAAACCTTGGAAGGTGCCCGGGCACCATCGGCAGCGTGCTTTATGCCTGCAGATGGAACTTCGTTAGTGCAGTGGTGTGGACAGGGACGTTGACCCTCTTCGGTGCATAGCTCCTGAGATTCTGCAGTTCTTGCAGGAGCTTTTGAATGCAGGCAGGGCACCATCCACACTTAGGGGTATGGTGGCTGCCATAAAGGCAGAAAGAGTGGGGAGATACAGTTTGCCTGCGAATGTATCCAACCTGATCTCACGGTTTCTCAAGGGGGCTCGGAGACATGGTGGAACTCATTGCAAACCACCCCTTCCCTCCTGGGATTTGGAGGTGGTTCTGCGGGCCTTGGAGAGGGCTCCCTTTGAGCCTATGGAGGCAGCGGACCTTAAGTGGGTCTCGCTTAAAGCTGCCCTTTTGCTGGCATTGGCTTCAGCTAAAAGGGTGGGGGAGCTTCACGCTCTTTCCGCACATCAGGACCTGTGCAGGTTCCTGCTTGGGGAATCTGGTGTGGTTTTGAGACCTAACCCGCTGTTTTGTCCTAAGGTCATGACAGTTCCAAGCCCCGACTTGGCCATCACACTGAAGTCCCTGTTTTTGACGCAGCAGACAGGGGGTGCTGAGGAGCGGTCACTTGTGTGTCCGGTTAGGGCCCTGCAGGTGTACATAACACGGACGAGAGACCACAGGACCACAGATCAGCTGTTTGTCTGTTTCAAGGCGGGGAAGTTGGGTTGGCCTTTGTCAAACGCTCGCTTGTCACACTGGATTGTGGATGCGATTCGCCATGCCTACGAGGTGGTGGGGGTTCAGTTTCCCACTAATGTCAGGGCGCACTCCACCCGTGGGGTGACTGCTTCCTGGGCATTGTGGCGGGATGCCTCACTTCGTGAGATTTGTGCTGCCGCCACCTGGTCGGCCCCATCTACTTTTACCCGGTTTTACCGGGTTAATGTGGCTGCAAGCACATCCTTTGAGGAACGGGTGCTTGGTACCACCCGCTGACAGTGTGATCCTTCCCTGTAGCCTTGCGTCTTGCAGGCTGGGGATCCTCCGGCGACATTCTCTTGCATCTGGCAGAGTTGTTGCCTGACCTGCCTTTGCGTCTTGCGGGGCTAGGTCACCTTGGTTGCGTCTGGCGCCGAGGCTGAGGCCCCATACTTTGCGTCTTGCGGGTATGGGTGCTTTTGTATATAGTTCATCTTTTTCTAGCACATGGGTGTGTTTTTTGTTTGAGCACTTGGTGGCGGCAACGTCTCATTCGAATAACACCCTGCTCGATCCCCTTGCGGTGTGTCTTAAAGAGCCCCGTACATATGGAATATGTAACTGGGTGGAGAGATAGTCTCGATACGATAGAGAACGTTACGGTTACAGTATGTAACCATGGTTCTCTGAGTGAAGAGACTATCTCTCCAGCTCAATTCCACTCGGGGATTAGTTTTCATCAAAATTTTATCAATTTGCGCTCAACACACAGGTGCTTTTGTAGCGCAATCAGCCACCTCCCACAGGTGGTGTGTCTTAAATAATTATCCATGTCACCTGGCCTGCGTGGGCTCAGTCCCGTACATATGGAATATGTAACTGGGTGGAGAGATAGTCTCTTCACTCAGAGAACCATGGTTACATACTGTAACCGTAACGGTTTCAGGGCTTTAACAAGTTGACATTGCTGAAAGTTTTACATTTTGATCAGGCATCTAAGATAGTTACCTATATTTTACCTTTGATATGTTTACACCGTCAAATAAGTCTGTAAGTCTTCAAAATCTTTCGTTGTCATGCTAAATGTTGTGAAGTCACTTCCACCACTAAGTAAGTAAATGAGTGTAAAGAGCTAATTTTTGTGTATAATCTGGATTCGGGAGGTGTTTGGATAGTAAACAAAAGGGTCCTTCAAAGGCACGCCCCCTTCACATCTGCCTGGACTGTCACCAGTTAATACAGCACACCGGCACCGAGGGGCGATTTCAGAAGCGCCCTTTGGAGATTATTTTCAACGACGCTGATTGGCCAAATTCACGTTGATATGCGCTTATCTTGCCCTAACAACAGTCCCTTATTGGCTATTCGTCACTGTCTGATGGGCGCTTTTTCCAGCGCCCATCAGACACGGAGGGAGAGACGAGTAGGCTTACTTTTGTGTTACATTAATGAAAATTAATTACTTTATATGATAATATGTATATATTTAGGTTTATTTTTATATTTATATTACACATTTAAATAAGAAATTTTTGGTAATATTTATTTTTTCAAATTAAATACATTTCATATCACATTCTTCACTGGGGGAGGCAGCGCCCTAGCGCCCTCTATTGGCCAGCCGCTACTGATTCCAAGGCACTATAGTATTTACATTGGAGACAGTTTACAAACCAAGACACGACAGCAGCAACTGAACATTTTCCTTATTAATGGTCAAATCTACAGCGTTTATTCTACCAGCTAGAACAACAGGGAATGAAGACAGTCTATTAAAATCCTTTAAACCAGATCCAATGCTGGTTTTCAGATTAGGCTTGAATTGTAACAATGTGCCAGAATGAGGACCCAAAAGCAGACACTAAGGCCAGCAGGCTTTTTTCAGTCCATTTAATCAGAAACAGGGTCGATACACAGGAGGTCAAAAGGAAATCAGGAAGAGGTACAAAGATGGCAGGAAAACTCGAAAAACAGTGGCAAAAAACTGGTCAAAATCACTGAGAAGGCTAGACAGAAAAATGCTTGAAAGTAATGCACACAAGGAAACAAGACGATTGTGCACAGAACAGTAAGAGTGGGTGAACTAAATATGCGAAGGAAGGGGATCTTCAGCCAGGATCACCAGGTGCAGGCACTCAGACAATCAACGCAGGTGAGACGCATGAGGATGATTAGGAAGCGGGGCCACAGGTAAGGATGAGCAGGAAGGAGTGATCTGAAAGGAAAACACAAGGTATGTTACCAAAATAAAAGCAGGAAATGACAAACTGGAAACATGAGGGAAAGAAAACAACTTAACTAGCCAGGAGATGTGACAGTACCCCCCCTCCACGGCCGGCTCCTGACGGCCCAGGATCATCAGGATGCTCATCATGGAAGTCTCTAGAGCTGGGGGTCCATTATGTCCCTAGCAGGGACCCAGGAACGTTCTTCAGGGCCATAGCCCTCCCAGTCCACCATCTTCTGGCAGCCAGGAGCTTCTTGACAGTGTAGGTCCTCCCTTCATCAACAAACAGTGAGGAGGAGGGGGCTTGGAGGCTGGAACCAATGGGCTGGACTTGACTGGTTTAAGTTGGCTGATGTGGAATGCAGGGTGGACCCTCATGGTTCTGGGTAGTCTTAACTGGACAGTGACAGGATTAATAACTTTGGATATTGGCAGTGGACCAGCGAACCTGGGAGCGAGTTTCTTGGAGTCCAGATAAAGTGGCACGTTCTTTGTGGATAGCCAGACCTTGTGTCCACACACTGTAAGCCCAAATACTTTGAATCTACTCAAAAAAACAGAGGAAAGTGGTTGCCTTAAAAGAGTTAAGTAATGTACAATGAAAACTTAAGTAAATTAAACTTAAATATGTGAAGTTCTGGAATTGTTATTTTTAAGTACAATAAACTTAATGTCAAGCTGACTTAACTTAAAATTTTGAGTATTATAAATTCCTGTACCCAGTAAATTGTACTTAGTATTTTAGGTAAATAAATTTCATATTTTTCAAATATATTAACTACAAAATTAGGGGAAAAAAGAAAAAGTCCAAATATCTATTAATCTTTTTATTGAAACTGAATGTATGTCAGTGTCATATAAAACTCTACATAATGGAGGCTTAAATGAGTCCAAACAGGACACAGACAGCCTGATGCAGGTCGGCTGGTCCATCCATCACCATATTACCCTCCAAGATAATTGCCACACTGGACGGGTTGATCTGAGGATTTTCTTCACCAACACAGAGGATTTCCAGTTGTGTTTGGCTGTATCCATCCTTGTTGTTCACATCCTAACAGAGAAATAAAGACCTTAGTAGATGATTCTGTGCTGCCCATCAAAAAGCACCTTTCACTTTTTATAAAGAAAAGCATCCTTTAGTAGAAGCCACAGCAAAAGTAATAAAGAAATAACAATACTGGCCATATATTGAGCTTTGAATGTGTTTTTTCTAACTCTCAGGCATAAACATTGCCTGCTTGCTTTCTTTTAAGTCTGACTTTTATGTAGTGTTGTACAATGATAAATTTATGGTTTGTACTTATTTTTAAGGATCCTCACCAGACCAAAAAAGACAGGTAAAACTTACTTAGACTACTTATTCCACTGCCCACAAAAGGTTAATTCTCACCAACTTCTCCTTGTATTCACCTTTTCAGTTACTGTCCATTAGGTAACTCACATGGCCGAACTCCAAGTAGGACAGTAGTGATAAAGTTAGGGTTAGGTGACTACATTCAATGGCCATCTGAAAAGCCAATACGATGGCTAATGTTAGCTTAATGGCACTCACCAGATGTAATAGGTTTTGGCAAGGACGTCCCAGTGTTAGCCTCGTCTCTCTTCGGTGGAAGCGCAGTACACAGTGGGGTCCAACTGCAGAGAGGCGGTGTCCAACTCGGCGTCAACAATATCCCAGTACACCGCTGTAACAATGGCGGTTCTCCCGGTCTCATTCTCCTCTTTCTCTGGTGTACAGCACGGTGCGCACAGCAAAGGGTCTGGCGTTCAATAAGAGGCGGTGTCCAATTCCACAAGTCCAAATTATCAGTCCAGTTGATAAACCATACATCCCCACATCTTGAAAATTTCTTACAATTTCAGTATATCAACGGTACAACTTCATCAACTGACCACCGCAATGAAATGATTGCCGGTTAAAAAGCGCTGTTTCTCTTTCCCATAATGCATTGTGGAAGGTTAACTCAATAAATTTAATTAATCAGGGTTAAAACTTGATGAATTAAAGCTAGAATAAAGTAAAATTGTTGACACATGCATTACTGTCAAACATAAGTAGAATAAATTGATATTTGATAGTAAGCAAGGATCATATGCTCAGATTTTGAAGTAATAAAGTCAAACTTGATTTGTGTAAGTAAATTGTAATTTATTTCTAATTACATATGAAATCTGGGTTAACAGTGCAGCGGTATTTAGGGCCCTCAGACCTCTTGCGATCAGCCGCCCTCTTGTATCTGGCAGAAGCTTGGAGGAGGGCTCGTCTGGCTCGCTCCCAGGCTCAGCGACAACGTCGCACCAGGGTGCAGGCAGAGGGGACAGTGACCTCCTTATCTAAGGCAGGGAAAAGAGGAGAAAGCCATACACATACTGAAAGGGGGACATGCCAATAGAAGAATTAATAAGGGAATTATGTGCATATTCTACCCACACTAGTTGGCTGGACCACGCAGAAGGGTTCTGAGAGGCCAGAATGCGTAGCCCTGTTTCCATTTCTTGATTCATTCGCTCGGTTTGTCCATTAGATTGGGTATGAAATCCAGAGGAGAGGCTCACAGTGGCTCCAATCAGAGAACAGAACTCCTTCCAGAATCTCGAGGTGAATTGTGGATCCCGGTTCGACACCACATTCCTAGGGAGACCATGAAGACGAACAACATGGTGCAGCATAGCCTCTGCTGTTTTCTTGGCTGAGGGCAACTTGGGTAAAGGGATAAAATGAGCCACTTTAGAAAACCCGTCCACCACTGTAAGAACAGTGGTGTTATCTTCAGATGGGGGAAGTCCTGTGACAAAGTCTAAGGAGATGTCTGACCATGGGTTTACTCCAGCTCTTATTGGAGGCACCGGTAGGGCAGGCCGAGATGATTCAGAGACCTTCTTTTCCATAGAAGGCCACCAAAATCATTTCTTAAGAACCTCCAAAGTGCAGTGGATGCCAGGGTGGCAGGAAACCCGAGAGGAGTGGGCCCATTGGATGACCTGTGAACGAAGCTCAGGAACAACACATAGACACCCAGGTGGACAGTTTACAGTGGGATTAACATTTCGGTTGGCCACCTGGACCTTTCTCTCAATCTCCCATGTAACATGAGCAACTACACAGGAACATGGAAAGATAAGTTCAGGTTTTAAGTCCCGCTCTTCAGAGTGAATTCTAGAGAGAGCATCAGGCTGCCCATTCCTGCTACCAGGATGATATGATAAGGTGAAGTTAAAACGATGAAAGAACAAAGCCCACCTGGCTTGCCTGGCATTCAGTCTCTTAGCTGTTTGAAGATATTCTAAATTTTTGTGATCTCTCCACACCAAGAAGGGTTGGGAAGCTCCCTCCAACCAATGTCCACTCCTCCAGTGCCACTTTCACTGCCAGCAGCTCCCGGATGCCCACATCATAGTTGCGTTAGGCTGAAGACAGCTTGCGTGACAGGAACGCACAGGGGTGAAGTCGACCATCTTTGGAAGAACGTTGAGATAAAACAGCACCAATACCAACATCAGATGCATCCACCTCAACAACAAACTGATAATTAGAGTCAAGAAGAACCAGAACCAGAGCTGAGGCAAAACTGTCCTTGAGTCTGGTAAAAGCTGCATTAGCAGCAGGATTCCACAAAAATTGCCTCTTCACTAGCAAGGACCACACCACAAATGTATGTGTTTGAAGGTTTAATGAAGATTTAGGAATATGAGGAATGACAGTGATGAACATGTGACATGAGATGTGTTAAGAGATGAGCCATCAAGAAGACGTCATAAGCCAGGCAGAGGGAGACGTCAGGAAGGACGTTGTAAGCCAGGCAGAGGGAGACTCAGTGTAGGGGTTCCGTCTCATTGTGTTCTGCCCGAGCTGATCTTGACCCCCAAAAGAGCCATGTTGAACGAAGATCAAGAAGAGATGGAAGTTGATGCTTTGGTAGGGCTGGACGATCATAGTAAAAATATGAATCGTGATTATTTTAAGTGATATTGAAATCACAATTAATATACACAATTATTCATATATTTAAAAACTTCAGTCCTAATTTAAACACAACTTTAGAGAACCAGCGAGTGGCACATACAGTATTATTGATCCACATAAGACATGCACACTCACTGTGGCTGCACGTGGAAGACAGAAGAGCTATGGAGCGCAGGAACTTGCATGCATGGCACACTACACTGTGTGGCATATTAATCGTTTTTCTTCGATTAGAATGTTTTTATGATTGTCAGATGGCAAACTGGAATCACGATCAAAATCCAATTAATTGCCCAGCCCTATGCTATGGTGGGGTGGAGAGACTTATAGGAACTCGAATGTCTGTCTGATGTGGAGTGAGATTGTAGAGGATTACTTACTGGAGGTAAACTGAGGTCCGTAGCTGTGGATCTAGCTCGATATTGAAGGTTTGTGATGGTCGAGGAAGTATAGGCCCTTTGCATGGAATCTCCTTGATTTCTGAGATGTCAGAGTATGTGAGTATGGACTCCTTGACAGTTTTGGCCCCCAAAAGATGGTGGATCTCATCGTGAATGAGTCCAAGCAGATGGTGGAACCTGAAACTCAATCAATTGATCAATATCCTAGCTTAGCCTGGAGCTGGCGTTAGCCCTCTTACGAGATGGAGTACCATTTACAACATTTTGGATTATAGTGTGATAGTGTTATACAACCACGGAGAACTGAATATGTCAAGTGCATTGTTTAACCCAAGGTTTGAATTTAGCTGAATGCTAATGTTTGATGACACTTGTAAAGTGCTACATTGAAGGACTCGCATGGAGTGGCTTGTGTTAGTCGACATTTCTGGCCACATACTGGTGTTAAGTAATGGTTTAGCTCTGAATGGAGCCTGGACAATGCTATTTGCAAGTACTCCTCAACTTTCTCTTAGACCAATTTGCAGTCGGTAGCAGCTAATTTATAGGACAACTTAGTCAGTACAATTAAGTGAAACACTGCTTCGTTTGAAATCATCTGTTACTGGATTGGGGAGGTCAGCAAGGATTGTCACTGGACAGCTTCTGCTTCACATGGAAAACAGCTGACTACATTGATCAGCGTCACCCATAGCCCTACTTGGATCTGTGCTGGAGAAGATGGAGCTGTGCCAAGGCTGCTGGAGCCAAGCTGGGTCTGATGGAGCCAAGCTGGGGCGGATGGAGCCAAGCTGGGCTGATGGAGACAAGCTGGGCTGATGGAGCCAAGCTGGAGCTGCTGGAGCTACTGGAGCCATGCTCAGGCTGCTGGATTAGCTGCAGCTGTGCTGTAGCTGAGATGAAGTAGCTGGAGCTGTGCTGAAGCTCTGCCAAAGCTGTGCTGGAGCCACTGGAGCCGTCTGAAGCTGCTGGATTAGCTTGATCTGTGCTATGGCTGTTGTAGCTGTGCTGTAGCTGTTGTAGCTGTGCTGGAGCTGCTAGAGCTGTGCTATAGCTCTACTAGAGTTGTGCTGGAGCTGCTGGAGCTGTGCTGTAGTTATGCTGAATTTGCTGTGGCTGTGCTGTAGCCATGCTGGGTCTGCTGGAGCTGCTGTGGCTGTGCTGGAGCGGCCGAAACTGTGCTGAAGCAGTTTTAGTTCTGCAGGAGCTGAGCTGGGGCTGTGCTGGAGCCGTGCGGTGGCTGTCGGAGCAGCTGAAGCTGTGCTGAAGCAGCTGGAGCCGTGCTGGGGCTGTCGGAGCAGCTGAAGCTGTGCTGAAGCAGCTGGAGCCGTGCTGGGGCTGTCGGAGCAGCTGGAGCTGTGCTGAAGCAGCTGGAGCTGTGCTAAAGCAGCTGGAGCCGTGCTGGAGCTGATGGAGCTGTGCTGGAAGAGCTTGAGCGATGCTTGAGCTGGAGCTGCTAGAGGTGCTGGAGGTGCAAGAGCTGCTGAAGCTGGAGCTGAGCTGTTGTAATGGTTGGGGCTGTTGTTGTATTTGCTGTAGTTGCAATGCTATGGTTGTAGCTGCAGTCATAGCTGCTGTGGTTGTAGCCACTGTAGTGGTTTAAGAGATTGACGTAGACAAAAGAGATGTATTTGAGTGATGGGGAAGGGAGGGGTTGGGAGGGTGAAGGGAGGGTTGAAAGGATAGATTAGTTGGAAATGGAGAAGATTGAGAATAGCCGCATGGGTTATCTGCAATGAGCTACTGGGAAACTCATGAGATTGGCTATGACAGAAGGAAAGGAGCCACGCTGCAAGGTGTGGCTGCTGTGCTGATAGACAAGAAGAAAGGGATGATGGGATGGAAGGATGCATGTGCGTGGGATGATGTGAGCCTGCAAGCGCAGGGTGAGCCGATGAGTGATTGCAATACTACCTGATTCCCGACGGAGGGAGCTGTAGAGATGAGATTGACAAGGGCAAAGAAAATACATTTGGGTGATGGGGAAGGGAGGGGGAGCAGAGATGGATCAGTCTGGATTATGGTCTATGCGGTAGCATGGAATGCCCCTCGTTTTCAAGAACCAACAGAGGTGATGTCCACTCCCTGAAGATGATTGGTCTGAGAACGTGATGCCAGTCGGGATGAGGGCGCACGGTGCCGGTATGCTGGCTGGAGATGAGAGGTCGGAGTGTTGCGAGGAGGGCTGCTTTGTATCGTCTCTTGTCTGAAGATCTCCGTGGGTTTGAGCCTTAAGACCTTGGAGTTGGAGGTATCGTGGTCAGAAGCTGTATGGACATGGCTGGCAGGCAGTACACGGACCACAAGGCTCTGCTGCGAGGCTGGCTTTGGTCGGAATCTGGCTGTTAGAGGAGGGTGCCTGGTTGGAGATGCTCGTCTTGAGTCATCGTCTGAACCATGAATATGGAGTTTCGTTTGTAAGTGGTTGCTTTTGGTTTGGTGTCTTATGCGATTGGCGTGCAGCGTGGTCTGTCTGTCTTGAAGAGTCACAGACAAACTGAGTGATGAGGCATGGCTCAGTATAAGTAGGCTTGTCAGCTGATTGGAGGTGTGGTTTGTGGCGTGGTCCCGCTCCCGAACCTAAGGTAATACATTAACTTCATTTCCTGGAGGTGAGCTCATGTAGCAATAGTGCTGAAGTTCCGAATGAACTTTCTATAAAAATTAGCAAACCCCAAAAATCCCTGAAGCTCCTTGTGTGTAGATGGTACAGGCCACTCCTTAACAGCACTTACCTTTTCAGGGTCCATCTGCATCTGACCCTCGGCAATGATGTATCGGGAAAGTGACGGACAGTTTGTGGAACTCGCACTTCTCAGCTCTGACAAAAAGTTGATTCTGTAGGAGGCGCTCTAGGACCCTTCTGACATGGCTGATGTGGGTTTGCTCATCTGGGGAAAAAATAAGAATATCATCCAAGTACACAAAAACAAAGTCTTATAACATGTCTTGAAGAACATCATGAACTAGGGCTTGAAAAACTGCAGGAGCATTTGTGAGCCCAAAAGGCATAACTAAGTATTCGTAGTGCCCTGTTGGTGTGTTGAAAACTGTTTCCCACTCATCCCCCTCCCTTATTCTTACTAAATGATAGGCATTGCACAGATCTAGCTTAGTAAAAATCTTAGTTTCACCAAATTGTTCAAAAGCAGATGAAATTCAAGGGAGGTGGTACCTGTTTTCCACTGTGATGTTGTTGAGGCCCCTGTAGTCAATGCATGGCCAAAGAGACTTTTCCTTCTTATTATCAAAGAAAAAAACAGCTCCTGCAGTTGAAGAGGAGAGTCGAATTATCCCTGCAGCAAGAGACTCCTCCACGTACTGTTCCATGGCATCTCTTTCTGGAGCTGAGGAGAGTCAGTCTACAGTCTACCCTTGGGGCAGATGATCCAGGTAAAAGTTCAATAGAGCAGTCATAAGGTCTGTGTGGATGCAGAGATTTAGGTTTGGCTTTGTTGAAAACCTCCTTCAGGTCATGGTTATGGTCAGGAACACGGGATAAGTCAGGGTAATCCAAGTCATTTTCAGGAACCTTAATCGGAACCTTCTGGCGTTTACAAGGTAAACAAGTTTGTCTACAATTAATTCCCCAGTCCATTACTTGTCTTGAGGCCCAATCAATCTTTGGGTTGTGAATTTCTAACCAGGGTCTCCCTACGACTTTGTCATGGTTAAGGAAGTCGAAAACATGAAAACTAATTTGCTCAGGATAAGAGTCAAGAAAACGAAGGGTCACAAACTGGGTGCGTCGAGTAATTCTGCCCAATATACCACCATTAACTGCGCTGACCTTCAGGGGATGGTTAAGGTGGTAAGTCGTAAGACCGAGGATCCTGACCAGGAGAGAGATCATCAGATTAGCGTCAGATCCAGAATCAATGAATGCTTTCACAGTCTTTACAATGTCCTTGGCTTCAATATTGATCTCAAGCAGCAATAGAGCAGGATTGTTGAAAACAAAATTGTGACTCACCACAGTCTGTAGCCTAGAGGGTCTCTGTCGGATGTGGCAGTTTGCCAAGAGATGACCCAGTTGTCCACAATAAATGCCCTCCTTCATACGACGGAGACGTTCCTCTGGAGTAAATCTGGTGCAGCCCAACTGCATCAGTTCCTCAAGTTGAACATCTGTGACTGGCAGGAGTGGGGCAGGCTTTCTCCAGGCCAGGGGAAGATCAGCTGGACTGTACCTACATCTCTTTCTCTCTTTCTAAGAGGCTTCTATCAATTTTAATGGCCAGAGAAATTAAGGAATCTAAATATTGAGGAAGGTCTAAGGTAACAAGGTGGTCCTTTAATTTCTCAGATAACCCTTCAAAAAAGGCATCAAGCTGGGCAGTGGAATTCCAGTCACTCTTTGCAGCTAAAGTTCTGAATTCAGTGGCATAATCAGACACATTTCTACGCCCCTGCTTTAATTTAGTTAAGGCTCTGGCTGCATCTCTGCCTGACTAAACATGCTGAAAAACCTGGGTGAAAGCCTTAATAAATGCTGCCAAAGAGTCACAAATGCCCGATCGCCTACCCCACTCCGCCGTCGCCCAACAGCTGGCTCTGTCCGTCAGGTGAGAGATGATGAAGGCGATCTTGGTCTGGTCTGAGGGGAATGCGGTGGCATTGAGCTTGAAGTGAAGCTCACATTGTGTCAGGAAGGTCTCACAGTCACCTGAATCCCTGGAGAATCTCTCCAGTCTGGACGGCTGAGGAGTGGGTGAGGGAGGAGCAGAAAGCAGCGGAGGCTGGATAGCCGGCTCAAGAGGCAGAGGAGGAGCATTACCAGTCTTTGGCAGGTTAGTCTGGATCATCTGCGTGATGGTGTCAAGCTTCGCTCCTAACTCAGCCGTGGTGGTCTCTTGACGTCCAGCCAATTGTTGCACTAACTGTCCAAGCACCATAATTTGCTCCTCTTGCTGAGCAAGGCGAAGCACAGCGTCGGTGTCTGCTGGGTCCATTTTTAGCGAGATCATACTGTCATGATGTGCCAGAATGAGGACCCAAAAGCAGACACTAAGACCAGCAGGCTTGATTCAGTCTGTTTAATTAGAAACAGGGTTGATACACAGGAGGTCAAAAGGAAACCAGGAAGAGGTACAAAGATGGCAGGCAAACTCAAAAAACAGAGGCTAAAAACTGGTCAGAATCACTAGGAAGGTTAGACAGAAAAACGCTTGAAGTAATGCACACAAGGAAACAAGACGATCTCGCACATAACACTAAGAGTGAGTGAACTAAATACACAAGGGAAGGGGATCTTCAGCCAGGATCACCAGGTGCAGGCACTCAGACAATCAACGCAGGTGAGACACATGAGGATGATTAGGAACTGGGGCGACAGGTAAGGATGGGCATGAAGGAGGGATCTGAAAGGAAATCACAAGGTATGTCACTAAAATAAAAGCAGGAAATGACAAACGGGAAACATGAGGGAAAGAAAAAAACTTAACCCTATGAAGCCAATTGTATCATATTTGATACATACTTTTATAATAGCTCTTTCTACTCAATATGATCAACAAATTACAAAAAAACATCTGAATACAATCAGATAAATGATAAAAAAAAGTCCCCAAATGGATTATCAGTTGCCAAAAACACCTAATGTTTCAGATGAGATACGAAAAATCTATATGTTCAATTTTATGGACATTTTGAAATGAAAAAAAATTTCAGCACCAAAAAATTATAATTTTCTGGCTATAATCTCTTGGGCCTTAAAAGGTTAACTAGCCAGGAGATGTAACATGAATATTTAAATTTGTGTGTTACGAAGAGTTCCAGGAAAGTGAAGGCATCATGAACTGTTTTAAAAGGAAACTGGTCAAAATCCATACAGTGTGCATGAGTATTAACCGGGAATTAAATGCTCTCTGACAGGTTGATTTTGTGGTGAGAAATTTTTTAATTATTTAATTATTATTTCCATGGCCTTAGGAATTGAGGAATCAGCTTGGGAGAGATAAAGAACTAAATCATCAGCATACAATGATAGTATGTGGGCTCACCCTGGCCTACTGATCCCCTTCAGCCCTGCTTCAGTCCTCAGAGCTATAGCAATATTTAAGTCAAAAAGAAGTTGCGACATAGGACACCCCTGTCTGGTCCCTTGGTCGAGAATGAATTGATTAGTGATTATTTTATTTGTACTGATTAAGGTCTTGGCATGCCATACAATATCTTTATCCAGGAACCAAACACTGGGCCGAACCCACATTTTTTATGAGCTGTTTGTATTTATACTCTATTTGATCAAATTCTTTGTGTGTCAGGTGAAATGATAACCTCTGGAGAAAATGATCCATAGACCAATAGATAATGTTTAATAGTTCACCTGAGTTAACAGAAAGATGTCTCCCTGAGATGAATCCTGTTTGATCAGGATGTTTAATGAGGTTCATCAAGATTTATCAAGTCTTACCACAATGATCTGGCCTTCCCTGTTTAAATGTTTAGCTGAGGTCCAAAACAGGTTTCCTGCTTTGGTCTTTGTTGTTGATTCTTATTAGTTTGTCCCCTCTACTGTTGAAAGCGACCTTGGGTTCCTTGAAAGGCGCTTTGTAAATTCAAGTTGTTATTATTATCATTATCATTATCATTATTATTATTATTATTATTATTGTTATCATTATTATTATTGTTATTATCTCAGTTAGAATCTAGTCATCTCTTGAAAGCAGGCTTACAGGTCTGTATGATTCACCCCTGAAAGGATTGTCCCTTTCTATGTGGTAGATGTTAAGAAGAATTACAGCTAAAACCCACTAAATTAGTATCCTTTTGGGATGAACTTACTAAGAGCAAAATCTAGTTTTAGACACACGTTGCATTGTCGGCACATACATGAAAGTGTGGCGAGTTTAATGTGACAATGACTGCATATTTAAGTCTGCAGAGAAGCTACAGGGTTTCCAGGCTGCAAGCTTTAACTTGTCTGTCAATTTTATTTTTAAACCAGGTACATTCTTTGGTGCATACTTAGAATCATAATAAAAACAAAAACATCACCATGTCAAAATAAGAATAAGTAAAAAAAAATAAATGTATCTTATAGAGAACTTACCCATCTTATGTGGTGCAATCTTGGCAGCAGAGTAAATATTACAGAGAACTAAGCAAGTGTCTGTACCATGTCCTGAAAACCTGCAGGATTCAGGAGTGATGGAGCTGTCACCTGGACTGAAGAGTCCAAACTTTCAAAATTCCCTTTGCATTGAAAACTAAAAGCCATACCAAAGGTACGGTGTACATTTTAGGACATCCTCAGTCTCAGGAAAACCTCTGTCATTTCTCAGACCAAACGGCCTCAGAAAAACCGCCCGCAGACCAAACGGCCTCTGGCTTCAAAATAAAGTCATCAGACAAAACGGCATCAAATTTAACTGCCTCAATCAAAACGACGTCAGATAAAAAAGCCTCAAAATTAAAGTCATCAGACAAAACACTGGAAAAATTGACTCAAATAAAACAGTGTCAGGTCGTAACATATAACTGAACATTATTTTTGAGAGACCATAGACCATTATTTAAGTACCATAGATATTATCATATTAATGTAATAATGTCTATGGTACTGATTTTTGATGAAGTCACTTCCGGTCTCTCAGGTAAGTGTAAAAATGTTAATATTAAATTCAAATCTCTGACCATCATTTAAGCACCTGCACACTTTCATCGTGAAGAACTACAAGTGTTCATTAAACAGACTGTGGGCCTCAGTCAATAAACACATTACTTTCAAGACTGAAGGAACCACAGACAGTCCTTCATTCTTGACCTGATACTGTGATGTCAAACTGTGGATTCACCTGTCTGTCTGTCTGTCTGCAGTCTGTCCGGCTGTCTGGTCTCAGAGGAGGGCTGTGTGTCTCTGGACTCTGCCCTAAGCTCGGCCTCTCTGATAGAGCTGGACCTGAGCTACAATCATCCAGGAGAACGAGGAGAGAAGCTGCTGTCTGCTCGACGGGAGGATCCAGCCTGCAGCCTGAACATCCTGAGGTACAGTGACACCATAGAAGAAGAAAGAATCACATGTTGATGTTCAGCAGCCTGAAAAGTGAAATTACTGAGAGTCAGAGATGTCAGAGATGCAGAGAGAGACTGGAGACTCATTTGAGTTTGAACAAGAGGTCAGACTGTCGCTGCAAACACTGAATTATTCATTATTTTAATTTCTATAAATTTTAAGGTTAACAAAAGCTCATTTACGATTTAACAGACAGGACACATAGAGGAGGTTTATCTGAGGGTTCAGTGGTTTAACATCATCAGAGTGCACGGGTGTGTGTGTGTGTGTGGGTGGGGGGTTGATGTGTAGATGGTAGATGAGTAGGCCCAAGACTCTGCACAGTAACAACTATATAGAAGAACTATGGAACAGTCTAGAAGACGGAGTGACTTGGTGTCCAGAATATGCTTTACTGCCATGCCTCTTACAAATTCTATCGAACATGTTTGATGTGAGATTTCCAACTGATCTTATTATCTGTTGTCACATCAATAAATTTAATGTTCATGATTCTCTCAATATCAACCCCACTGACCTTAATCTGTTAATGATTCTTTCCAGAACGACTTACTTTTATTTTCTTCAAGTTTAAAGATAGCTTATTTTTGACAACCCATATACCTAATTTATTTCATTCCACATGGATTTCCTGTAATTGTTTCAGATTTAAACCAGAGCAAAAATATTTGTATCATCTGCAAACAAACCAGTTTGAATTCATGTGATGCCTTGCAAATATGATTATTTTAAAAATTAAACAATTTAGGGCTCAACACTGACCCGGGCGGGCACCACAAATAATACCCAAACATGATGGAAGATTTTTTCCCAGTTTTATAAACTGTTTTCTTTCAGTCAGATAACTCCTGACCATCTTCCAGACTTTCTTTCACAGACATCTCTCTCCAGCTGAGGCAGTCATTTGTCCTGATCAATGTTATCAACAGCTTTCTTGAAAACATGAAAATTCCAGTCGCATATTTTTTTCTGCTCTATACATTCTGTGGTTCCCTCATATGAATCTATTAATGCCAGTTATGTTGATCTGTTTACCTTACACCCAAGCTGACTGTCACTGAGTAGATGTTTATTGATGAATTTATACAGTTAGCTATTGAAGTGTGTCCTCAGTTCTTTTGAAAGTTGAGGGAGCAGTAAGACTGGTCTATTGTTTGTAAAATGGTGTTTGTTTCCCGTTTTGTATAGCAGGATAACTTCAACTATTTTATTTGTTATTAGTTATTGAGTTATTCAAAGCAGACTCAGGTGTGCGTGGTTTGCGGTGCACTGTGGAGGTGGACTGTAAGCAGATTCAGGTGTGTGGAGGGGATTGGCCTTGATTCAGACTAGGTGTGTGGAACTGATATTGACCTCTGGGTTGCAGTGCTCAATGCTGACTCACTGTCTCATCAGAGATCTTGAGCACATTTCTCAGTCTCTTGTTGTGGAAAAGCAAGTTTAAGCACTTTTACACTTGTATTAGGATACACAGATATCTTGAAGAAAGCCTTAAAGGAGGTGGTCATTCAGAAGCAGCCTTTTAAGTCCTCTTGGTGCCTAAACCTAGTGGTCTTAGTTTGATTTATGGAGTGTGGTTTATAAACCTGCCAAGGTCTTTAGTTTGAAGTCGCTGCAGGGCAGCAGTGGTTCACTCTCACAATTCAAACATACAATCCAACAAAAGTTTTCAGTTGTTGGCTAGTAGCCATCTATTTATGTTTCTTTTTCAAACCCTTTTAATCCTGCACGACTCTAGTGGTACTTCCGTGGGAATAGTTTTAAGAAACCTGAGTCAGCAATTGCCGTCCTCCTGTCAGTAAGTGGTTTAAAATCCCCTGAATAACCCTTTTCACAATATTCATGTCAGTGTTGTGTTGTGCGCTAATAGAGGGCAATTTGGTTATTGGCGATTGATATTAATAATAATGTAAAATTATTGATATTTAAAATTATCAAAGATAGTTATTAAAAATTCATAAATATGATTATAAAATCAATATTTTGTGGGGCACCACCCTGTCTCAAGGGACAATAACCAAATGGGCAAGATTAGAATTCAGTCTCAGAATATGTGGGAAGATCTAAGCATTTAGTCCGAGCACTGACTGATATGATTCCAGCAAATATCAAAGTTAAATAACCACAATAAACACAAACAACGACAGATTAAATTATAATAACGTTTATTTAAAGTAAGAATTATTCAAAATAACATTACTTGTTATAAACCATTATAATTTAAATTATAAGAAAAACATTAACCTACTAACTACAAACTACTAAAAGTCAATAGCAACAACATCAATGACTACAATGACTGCAGCAGCAGTACCCATAACATTACCACAGCAGCAACAGTAAATGTATTCACCAATGATGCAGCTAATGTGCGTGTGAGAGTGTGTGGCCCAATCCCAAACCGCCCCCTACACACTCTCCCTACCCACTACCCCTCCGTTTGCGCGTCCGCCATATTAAGGGCTGTCCCATTCCACGGAGTGCGGAGGGAGAGTGGACTATTCAGCCCTTAAACAGCGAGTCTGCATCGATGCAGGCTTCCAACGACTTTGGCAGGAAGTGCAACGTCTGAATGGGAGAGGAAACAACATGAATGTAAGTACCGCATGTGTCCATATGTTCCCCACACCTTTGTCACACTGACAGAAAATCACATAAAGCGTGTTTTTAAAGTTTAAACGAAACAAACAAATCATGCTGACATCTGATTTGATTGTGCAGCCCTGGCGTCATAAAATGTGAGCACAATTGGCAGCATTTATTCATTTCTTTGATTGGAATTGTCAGATGGTAATCGGATTGAAAGACATATGGAATCGCTTAATTTATTTGAATTAGGCTATAATGTAACTCATATCCTAGCGGGTCATAATCTTTGCCACAGTGTAACAGCCACACACGGGGCGTCTTTCTGTTGCCATGGCCACAAAGTTTTCCTTTTCTGCTGAAGTGGAGGGCCTCCCATTCCTGCCCGTCTTTTTTACATACCCTCCCCCTTCAGTGGAAGTGCCCTCCATATCTACGAGTGTGACTCAATTTGGAGTGACACTCGTCAGTGAAGGGGTAGTGTGTAGGGGGCGGTTTGGGATTGGGCCTGTGTGTGGGAAGGAGAGGAAGAGAGGGAGTGGCGAAGGGGTCACGTGAGGGAGGGCGTACCCTGGACCAAAATGGCGGCAGAGGAAAGCTTCCTATCCTCTCTAGAGCCAAGATGGCCACTCACTACGTGAACAAAGAAAAGGGGGAAAGGTCTTTCAGCCCCACGTGATACTGAGGCGACCCTTTAAAGATTTTAGGCGCGCACCGACGGCACCTTTAAAATGAGTGTGGTGTGAGGCAGGTGTACGTTTATGTGCAGTAATGAGAAGGAAAAGAGAGAGAGAGGGAGAGAGAGACCCCAGGGAGATCTCACCTACAACTGATAAATAATGATATCACTACACAATAACAGAGCCAGTAAACCGAAGTCTATCTGGTCTGGTATTGGACTTTCAACCAGTGATACGCTATTTATCACTAATCACGGGTGGAGATCAAAAATAAAAGCAGCACAAATTAAACAGGTCTTATAAAAGAGACAGTTTCATGAGATATTCAAGGACCAAGGACACATCCAGGATTGAAAAACAGATCAAGAGGACTGGCTCTGTGGTTGGCATGAAGCTGGACTCTTTGGTGATGGTGGCAGAGAAGAGGACACTGGACAAACTGCTGGACTTTCTGGATGACGCCAATCACCCTCTACACATGGTCATCAACAACCAGATGAGCCTGTTCAGCCCAGACTGCTCCTCCCCAAGTGCAGGACCAACAGACTGAGAAACTCCTTTGTCCCTCAGGCCATCAGACTGTATGACTCCTCAAATGGAAGGATGAGGAGTAACAGGAAGACAGAGGATGTGAAGGAGCAGCAGCAGCAGCCTACAAGTATTATCTTTTATTTAGGATATAATGCAACTGGAATCATAATTTCCCTGAGGGAGTTCTCCCAAAGTGATTAATAAAGTATAATATATAATCTAATCTGAACACAAAATCAATTTAAAAACACGCTAAACTAATCTGTCTCTGCCCAGACATAAGCCTCTTACTTTGAGTTGCTCCAGTCCTCCGGAGTGTGGACAGGCCATGACGGGGAAGAGAAGGAGGAAGAAGGGGTCCGCTGTGAAAGTCCGCCTTGCAAGCTCTGAGTCCACCACTGCGTGCTGGATCCGCGCGGACAGGACAGTGTGACCAGTGCACTTTGCAAGTTTCCAAGAGAGGCGCACTCAAGGCGCAGAGCAGCGCAGACCATCGCATCCATGCCTCCGTCTCTGCCCCTCCGTGCAAATTTCACAGAAGGAGGGGAATAGGCATGAGTGGGTTTGACACAGCCGAGCGCTGTCTTCACCAATCAAATGAACACCTCTCCTTGCCTTTAAATGTGCTGCGGCTGAGGCACAGCGTCTGATTGGTCTGAATGATCCCCGCCACCGCAGAAACAGTGTACTGAAAAGACCCAGTTGCGGAGACGGTCAGAGCCGCTGTCCCTTCAGCAGGTGAATGGGGCGAGGCGCGTATCACCGTGCGTCACTGTGTGGGCCAGCTCCCAGGACAGATGTAATGTTCTGTTCTGTTCTGGCTTATCCATTGATAATGCTTGTGATCCACCTGCACTCCTGGTTTGTCATCGCCAAATAGCAGAGCCTTTAGTGATATACTGTATACTCTCCCGATGTCTCCTCCTCATCCTCCTAGCAATAATGCTCTCCATCTTTTAAGATCACGTTAAAAATAAAGACTAAAATAGAGGAATATGGAAAATCACAGGTAAATCCAGAGTAACATACATTTATTCTCTCTCTTTTTTCTCCGTCTTTTTTCTACTTTTTTTTCTTTAAATTTAAAGAAATGAGAGAAGCTAGATATGTATATATCTGGCTTCAGTATCAGTTGTTAAGGCTGTTTATTGTTGACTTGTAAGATGTGCATCAAACTTCCAGCTGCCATCAGGTTAAGTTTCCATTGTGACAAACGGCTTTCATCAGATGTGACGGGACAGTCAATATAGATACAAATGTATCTGCTGGTTCAGACTGTTACATTAAATAGTGATTGCTGTGATTGTTAATTGCATTAAAATGTGCCTGACACTCTGGAAACCTGCCTCTGAGGCGTGCGCACATGTGCGCTTGTCACCAAATTACAGCTGCGCAGGGTGCGCTTTGCCCTGCGCCGAGGTTAGACCAGGTTGGAGCTGACGAGCTTTCAGTGCACTTTCCACACTGTTTTTGGCACGAAATTGTCACCGCGCTAACATGAATCTGCTGACACCTCCCCCTGGTGCGCCATCACCTTCCCTTGGTGCGCCGTCACACCCATCTCTGCTAGACAGTCTACCAAATTGTCAAATTGCGCCGGACGAAATTAACACTGCGCTGGGTGCGCCAGGCTTGCGCCCCCTGTGCTGCGCCACGAAATTAGGGCCCTAAGTGTGGTCCACTCTGCGTCTGCGCTGTGCGTCCTGCCTCAGCGCTGTGCATTTGTGTTCGCACTGTGTGCTCTGGTCTGCAGCTGTGCGCTCTGCGTCCGCTCTGGGTCCGCAGCTGTGCGCTCTGCGTCTGCTCTGGATCTGCTGCTGTGCGCTCTGGGTCCGCTCTGGGTCCGCAGCTGTGCGCTCTGCGTCCGCTCTGGGTCCGCAGCTGTGCACTCTGCGTCTGCTCTGGATCTGCTGCTGTGCGCTCTGGGTCCGCTCTGGGACCGCAGCTGTGCACTCTGCGTCCGCTCTGGATCCGCTACTGTGCGCTCTGGGTCTGCTCTGGGTCCGCGGCTGTGCGCTCTGGGTCTGCTCTGGGTCCGTGGCTGTGTGCTCTGGGTTCAGGTGGTCAAAGTTCTATTCGCAGTACGGAGGTACAGGTTTGTCTGGTGTCAGCAGGAACAAACCATACACGGAGGACAAGATGCTTTGTTAGGCCTTGAACAAAGTTGGCGCACTTGTCCTCTCCGTGGTGTGATCAGCTGCTCATGCAGTGGTCTGCGCTCAGAGGGGAAAACAAAGTTGGGGGAAAAAAAAGGGTTTGTTGAGTGCCTCCTTTAAGGACAATCAAAATCGCAGCAAGAGCCTGCAAGAGCTGGTAACTGGAAGCAGACTATCGAGAGCGTTGATCTCTCAGTGCGGCCCCTTTTTGTAGGCTTTGTGACGTTAATGGGGTATACCTGGCAGGTGCCAACGACTGTGCAAAGTTTTGGTTTAAAAAAAAGTTACACCTAGGTGGGGAAGCCAGCGGGTGGTGGCACCAGCTTCCAACGGCCGTTGGGGGGTCCAGGTCAGGCTTTGAAAGGTACATGTAGGCCTCTCTTTTGTGGTTAGACCCACATGGTGTACAGATCCCAACAGTTGTCACAGTCAGTAGATGTTTTGCTCTGACTCTTTGTAGCAGTGTCTGTTATTTCCTGTTCATCCTCAGCTTGAACTCAAATTTCTGTCTATGAGATTATCACATCCAGATGTTGTTCCTTCTGGATTCAGTCCAACATTTACAAAGAAATCATTAAACCTACTAAACCCTCATTCATATGATAGTTTCATATGATAAAATATTTGTTCATTTATTGTTGATTTTTTTTTTATTTCCATCCTCTGCTTCTGTAGTCCTCTGTCTTATAAGTTCTTTATGCTGTTTTTTTTTTCTTTTTGCATGTATTCTGCGGTCCATTTGTAATCCAAGGGTGATCTGCATGTTTGGGTTTTGTGCTTATATTTTTCAGGGGACTTTTTTGGTATGTATTTGTGAAAGTAGTTCTAATAAGATGTCGTCCACTCTATTGATGCTTCTATCTTTGTTTGTTGTGTCCCAGTTTTGCACCATGAAGTCCTTCATAAGAGCCTTTATTGATTGGTCAGTGTGTTGCCTCCTGTGCTCTGTTTGTGTTTGGTAGATGAGCCTTGGAGTTGTCATATTTGGTAAAGACTGTAAATAATCACTGATGTCACTCAGTTGTTGTCCACTGATTGTTTAGTTTTTAGTGTCAGTTTTCTGCCAGACTTCATCAGTTTGTAGTTTCTCTGCTCAGATCTCCAGAGCACTGCACAGATTGAAGTGTTTTATAAAGTTTCTGAAAAAGCCTCTCTGCTCTTTAAATAAAGTGATGAAGAAAACAACTTGTTTATTAAATATGAATGAACAGATCAGCATGTCCAAGGAGTTTATTAAAGACATTTAGACATCATATTTAATCAGAGTCTTCAGCTGTGAAGTCTACAGAGACACAGTCAGGATGATCTGATGTCCCTCCTTCACAGATGTAGGCTTGCAGTGAGAGTCCACACTGACTGAGTCTTACCAGCTTAGACCCTGATGTGGGACAGTAGTGAGATACTCAGACTGATAAGCACATGTCTGTGAGCTCTGAGCACAGACAGACCCTGGATGAAGACAGAGGGGACTGTCTTCTGTAGAAACCTCCTGATTGTTGTGGGCTGGAGTAGGAGGCTATCCCAGGACCCCCATGAATGAAGAACTGATCCCTGCTTTGGTTTCTGTCTCCAGGTTGGACCATGGTGGACCACGAAGACTGAGACCTGGTGTGCAGAAGTGTGAGTGTTTTTATTCTTTGATTTAATGATGATCATGAAACTTTTTACTCCTCGTGGACTTTTGACTTGAAGGATTCTGTCAGAGCTCCAGAGATAAAACACCATCAGGAAGATAAACCATGGAGACGTAAAGGTCAGAGGTCATTAGTCTGAGGAACAGTTCACATGATCAAAGTGAAGATGAGGGACTAAAATCAGCAGAGATGGTGTGTTGGTGTGATCAGAGAAATGCCCAGCCCACCATGACCTGAACGTGAGCTATTATGGGTAATATACAGTATGTTTGGCACTTTGGCTCCAGGGTTTCCACATTCAGAGGAGCTAAAGGGTTCAGTGTGTCATTTATTTAATCACTGATATTCAGTGAGACAGAAGAAAATGACAGACTGAAGTCATTTGAATGAAAACTGGTCTCTACTGTGTCAGATGTTTTTGGCCTGTTATTCTGGTACTCCACGATTTGGGCACTGGGTTCATGTTTTATATTTTATTTCAGATCAGACCCTGTGCACACCAAAAAAAACCCCAACAACATTAAAATCAATTCAGTTATTGATCAATGACATGTCCCAGATGCTGACAAACAGAATACATTATCCACAGGCTCTATGTTGATTAAATGATTCATGTTTTCTATTGTCTCTGTTAAATTTATTGAGTATTGATGTTAATAAGTGAGGGCTTATTCCGCTTATGTGTTAATTTTTGGACACTGGACTACGTATGTCATCACATTTTCCACAAAACCCTGCACAACAAACAAGATTAAAACTACCACCAAATCAAAATAGTTGTTCATCAAAATGCCTCAGACTGTGACATAAAAAGTTCACCGACAGGCTCTTTTATTTCAAGAAATCAGTTATTGCAGAATATATATTTTTTTATTTCTCTGGAATAAAATCAGGGAGTGGAAGGGGTTCAACATTGAATAATTCAACAGTGTTGAATTGAAAAAATGAAAGGGAATAAAACATGTCAACTATTTTCCTTGAAAAAAAAAAAAAATATATATATATATAGATACATATGTGTGTATATATATATATATATATGTGTATATATATGTGTGTATCTATCTATCTATCTATCTATCTATCTATCTATCTATCTATCTATATATATATGTATATATATATGTATATATATATATATATATATATATATATATATATATATATATATATATATATATATATATATATATATAAAACAGTGCCTGGTTAGCTTAGCAGCTGCTTAGCTCAGTGGGTAAGACATCCATTTACCGACCAGTGTTCGAATCCTGCATGACATATGTATATTATATAGGAAAATACATTAGAATGGAGTGAATGACATCTACCAGTGGCAAGACCCTTTGCGCTATGGCCTACCTCACTACATGAGTGCATTATTACAGAAAACCAATCCAGCTCAGCCATTGTCAGGGTCAACAAGGTCTGCGTCAAATGCTGAGGAACCAGGGCATTGTGATGAAAAATGGGCTACTGGAACAAGATATAGAAGGCAATGGACAAGAGATGAGAACAAGGCTCTGTTGGAATGCTACTACTCCAGTAACCCTAATCAGCAGGGTTACATGAAAAGGCTGAGGGATATATGGTTACTTCGATACCCACAGTCAATGCTAACACCAAAACAGCTGGTAGCTCAGTGTTCCAACATCCACAAAGCAGCCATCATGACTAGAGATTGAGGAGGTACAACACGTTAATGCTACGGCAAGGGGGAGCCAGGACGATAGGTCAGATGGGGGAGTTAACATTGACTCTCCCCCAGAGACTGGGTACCAAGCCCCAGAATTGAGCAAAGAGTTAACTGACCTGAGAGATAAGATAATGGCTAAGATGAGCGCCTGTCAACCCCGACACCGATTAGTGAAGTACCTCCAGAGATCCTAGCCAATGTGAATACAGTAATAGAAACAATTCCCACTGCAAACATCAATAGCTGTGTTTCCATTACAGTTTTTCGCAAAATATAAGCGATATTCCTAAAATTTCGACATAGTATATTTGCGCTTTGAACGTGTTTCCATTGAAGATTGTTCTCGGCAGTACCGTCGGAACTCTCGTCAAATATCATCCCGCGAGATTTCACTGCAGGAAGATGGATGCGAACCCTTTCTCCTTTATTTCCATTTCTATCTCCTTAAACCACTCTGCGTTCCTCTGTTGTTTGATGATTATTATGGCACGTGTGTTTTTCTCGAGAATAATGGCAAGAAAAGTCTCATTCTCGCCCTCTGTCCAAACTTCCCACGCCATGTTTACTCCGAGAGAAGTCATCATGTGACCAGGTACATCATGTCCTTTTCCGTATAATTGCGGAAAAAGTGTTTCCATAGCGCTTTTGCCATATTTCTCTTTATCGACACGTCTGAAAAACCTCCTCTTGAGAGCGTAAAAACCTTTTTGCGATATTTGAGGGTTTTTTCTAAATTTAGGTGTTTCCATTACCAGTATTTTGTTGCGATATTCAGGTTTTGCGCAATTCGAGGGGTAATGGAAACGCAGCTACTGAGACCAATGAGCTGACATACAGTACAGCAGAAGTGATCCTTGAGATGCTGGGACAGAAGATGGGCAATGTAAAGGAGAACAGAGGGCAAAGAATCAGAATCAGAATCAGAATCAGAATCGGGTTTTATTGCCAAGTATGCAACACATACAAGGAATTTGACTCCGGCAGTTGTTTTCTCTAGTACAAGGAGGTAGACACAAACATGACATATAAACATGACACAATAAAAATAAGATAAATAAAATAGAGTAGGTGTAAAAAAGGGCTGGGATAAAATGTGCATCAGGAATATTTACAGCATACTGGGATATTTACATTTGAAGGTAGGAAAGTGCAACTGTGCGGTCCATAGTGCAGTTAACTGTTTAAGAAGGTGCCAGTATTAATAACAGTTTTTGTTATTTAATATGGAGACTGCAGACGGATAGAAACTACTCCTGTGCCGGCTTGTCCTGGTCCTCAGAGCTCTGAGGCGCTTGCCGGATGGGAGCAGTTCAAAGAGTCCGTGAGCAGGGTGAGTGGAGTCCCTCATAATCTTTTCTGCTCTCCTCTGAGTCCTAGGGCAGTAAAGGTCCTGGATGGAGGGCAGGGGGACGCAAATGATCCTCACAGTGCGCTGCAGTCTGAATCGGTCCTGCCTGGTGGCAGCTCCAAACCACATGGTGATGGAGGAGCACAGAGCGGACTCGATGACTGCAGTGTAGAACTGCAGCAGCAGCTCAGGGGCAGTCCATGTCTCCTCAGGAGGCGCAGGAAGTACATCCTCTGCTGAGCCTTCTTGAGGATGGAGCTGATGTTCTGCTCCCACTTCAGATCCTGCGTGATCGTGCCCAGGAATCTGAAACTCTCCACAGTGGACACCGGGCTGCTGAGGACTGTGAGGGGGACAGGGCGGGGATGTCTCCTAAAGTCCACTATCATCTCCACCGTCTTGGCGTGTTCAGCTCCAGGTTGTTCTGACTGCACCAGAGCACCAGCTGATCCACCTGCTGTCTGTAAGCAGTCTCATCACCGTCCTGGATGAGACCGATGACGGTGGTGTCGTCTGCGAACTTCAGCAGCTTCACAGAGGCGTCCGTGGAGGTGCAGTCATTGGTGTAGAGGGAGAAGAGTAGCGGAGAAAGGACACATCCTTGGGGGGTCCCTGTGCTGGTGGTCCGAATCTCCGATGTGGCTTGCCCCAGCCTCACCAGCTGAGTTCTGTCAGTCAGGAAGCTGTAGATCCACTGACAGAGCACAGGAGGCACAGTGAGCTGGGCCAGTTTGGAGCAGAGGGAGGGGGGGACCACGGTGTTGAAGGCCGAGCTGAAGTCCACAAAAAGGACACGTGCATAGGTCCCAGGACGATCCAGGTGCTGCAGGATGTAATGCAGGCCCAAGTTGACAGCGTCGTCCACTGATCTGTTTGCCTGGTAGGCAAACTGCAGAATCCAGCAGGTCCTTTGTGAGGGTCTTCAGGTGGGCCAACACCAGCCGCTCAAAGGTCTTCATGACCGCAGATGTCAGCGCGACAGGCCTGTAGTCATTAAGTCCTGAGATGGTGGGTTTCTTGGGGACGGGGATGATGGTGGAGCGCTTGAAGCAGGAGAGGACCACACCCAGCTCCAGGGACCTGTTGAAGAACTGGGTGAAGACAGGAGCCAGCTGGTCTGCACAGGCTCGCAGGCAGGAGGGGGAAACCCCATCAGGGCCCAGAGCCTTCCTGGTTTTTTGTCCCTGCAGCAGCCGGTTCACTTCCTCCTCGCTCACTTGGAGGATCTGGGGGTTGGATGAGCTTGAGCCGGGGGGTGGTGATGGTGTTGAGATGAGGGGCTCAGTGTCAGTGGGTGGCGGAAGGGGGGGCAGAGTGACTGCAGAGAGGAGAGGGGCAGGTGTGAAGTGGTCCCTTTCAAATCTGCAGTAGAAAGTGTTGAGGTCGTCAGCCAGGGCTTTGTTGTCTGCAGCAGCGGGGTCTGGGCGTCTCCTGTAGTTGGTGATCTCCTGCAGGCCTTTCCACACTGATGCTGGGTCGCTGGCTGGAAACCTGTTTTTCAGCTTTTCAGAGTAGCTCCTCTTGGCCACTCTGATCTCCTTGGTCAGTGTGTTTCTGGCCTGCCTGTACAGGGCCCTGTCCCCACTCCCGTAGGCGTCCTCCTTGGCTCGATGAAGGTGGCTGAGCTTAGGTGTGAACCAGGGTTTATTGTTGTTGTATGTCCTGAAGGTCTTTGTAGTCACACATACATCCTCACAAAAGCTGATGTACGATGTCACAGTGTCTGCCATCTCATCTATGTTGGTGGCTGCAGCTTCAAAAACACTCCAATCAGTGGAGTCAAAACAGTCCTGAAGTTCCTGCTTTGCTTCACTTGTCCACTTCTTCACTGTCTTGACCACTGGCTTGGCAGATTTTAGTTTTTGCCTATAAGCTGGGATCAGATGGACCAGACAGTGGTCAGAGTGCCCTAAAGCTGCCCGGGGTACAGAGCGATAAGCGTCCTTTAAAATTGTGTAGCAGTGGTCCAGAGTGTTATTGTCCCTGGTGGGACAATTGATACATTGTCTGTATTTTGGCAGTTCGTGGTCGAGTTTTACTCTGTTAAAATCTCCCAGAATAATAAGCAGAGAGTCCGTGTATTCTCGCTTTAAACGCGTGATCTGCTCAGCCAGCAGCTGCACAGCCTCGCTCACGTTGGCCTGAGGTGGGATGTAAACACCGACGAGAATAAAAGAGGAAAACTCCTTGGTGAATAAAAAAGGCTTACAGTTTGTAGCGAGGACTCTAAGTTTGAGTTGCAATGTCTATTAATCACTGTGACATCTGTACACCAACCTTTGTGGATGTAGAAGCATATTCCACCGCCCTTTGACTTCCCAGTCAGCTCCGTGACGCGGTCCACGCGCAGCAGCTGGAACCCTGGCAGATAAAGTCCGCTGCCCGGGATAGAGTCATTGAGCCAGGTTTCCGAGAAACAAAGAGCCGCAGAATGTCCAAAGTCTCTGTTTGTCCTGTTTAAGAGAAGCAGCTCGTCCATCTTATTAGGAAGAGAGCGGACGTTGGCGAGGTGGAACGCCAGGGGCGCAGTGCGGAAGCCCGTTGTCTCAGCTTCACGAGCGCTGCCTCGCTTCCCCGCCTCGTCCCTCCATATACCACAGAGAGCTGCCGCTCCGCCGACCAGAAGTTCAGAAAAACTTTCTTGGTTTCCGTAGAAAGTGGGAAAAAAGTCAGGAGAGAGCTGCCTTATGCTTAGCAGCTCTTCTCTACCAAAAGTGATGCGGTTGGAGAGCGCACACACACAGAAAATACACAAAAACAAACAAAGTACTAGAGAGCGCGAGTACCGAGGCGGCCGTTCATGCGCCTCATCTTGTTCAAGTATAATAGCTGTGTTTCCATTACAGTTTTTCGCAAAATAAAAGCGATATTCCTAAAATCCTAAAGGAGGCTAAAATCAATGTGACTCAAAAAGAGGTCAGCCAATTGTCAGCCAAACTTACAATGGTGCAACCAGAAAAGAGGTACAGGCAGATGCGCATACCTGGCGCCTGGAAACTGCCAAACAAAGACTCCAAGTCTTGGCCACCCGGCTGAAGAGGTGCACTCAGGTGTGAAAAACTGGACAGCACCAGTCCTGTAGCACTCACTCCATGAGCGGCTAGCAGTCCAAATGAACCAACTGCTGAGAGATGGGACCCATCCAGAATGACTGACCAAGGGCCACACAGTCCTGATCCAGAAGGATCCCCAGAAGGGAACAGTCCCATCCAACTTTTGGCCAATCACCTGCCTATCCACAACATGGAAACTCCTGTCAGGTATCATTGCAGCAAAGATAAGTGGGCACATGGATCAGGCATTGATAAAAATACCAGAGGAGCAAAACACCAGCTGCTGGTAGACAGAACAGTCGCTCGAGACTGTAGAACCAGACAGACCAACCTGGGCACTGCCTGGATTAATTACAAGAAAGCCACACACATGGATCCTGGAATGCCTGAAGCTGTACAAGGTCAATAAGACTCTAAGAGCCATCATTGCAAACTCAGTGAGGTAATGGAACACCACCGTTGAGGCCAACTTCGAGCCAATTGCACAAGTCTCCATCAAATGTGGGATATACCAAGGAGATGCTCTGTTCCAACTGCTGTTCTGCATGTCACTCGGCTGAATGGTGACAAAAAGAGGAAAGGTAGTCCATACAGAGGGCATAACACTCCCAGAGGGCAGAATAGCAGATGTGGAGGAGAGTTACAAATACCTTGGCATACCACAGGCAAATGGCAACCACGAAGAGGCCACCAGGCAAGCAGCGACAGCCAAGTACCTGAAGCGAGTAAGGGAAGTCCTAAAGAGTCAGCTCAATGGCAGAAACAAGGTTTGGGCAATTAACAGCTATGCCCTACCAGTGATCAGATACCCTGCTGGGATAATAAGCTGGCCAAAGGAGGAAATTCAGGCGACAGATGTTAAAACTCGGAAGTTGCTCACCATGCACGGGAGATTCCACCCCAAGTCCAGTATCCAGAGGCTATACACAAAGCGCAGAGATGGAGGCAGAGGATTAGTGAGCGTTAGAGCCACTATCCAAGATGAAACATCCAAGCTCCATGACTATGTCAGGAAGATGGCCCCAAGAGATGAAGCGCTTAGTGAGTGTCTCAGACAGTGGAAACTGACAGGGAAGGAGGAACCAGAGGAACCATCATGGGAGGACAAACCCCTGCATGGGATGCACCACCGACAGATAGCTGAAGTGGCTGATATGAACAAATCCTACCAATGGCTGGAGAGGGCTGGACTGAAGGACAGCACAGACGCACTAATCATGGCAGCACAGGAACAGGCCTTGAACACCAGAGCAATAGAGGCCCAGATCTACCACACCAGGCAAGATCCCAGCTGCAGGCTGTGTAAAGAGGGCCCTGAAACAGTTCATCACCTAATAGCAGGGTGTCAGATGCTGGCAGGAAAAGCATACATGGAACGCCATAACCAAGTAGTCGGTAGTAACATATGTGCAGAGTACAAACTGGAGACCCCGAGGTCAAAATGGGAAGCACCTCCCAAGGTGATGGACAATGACCGAGCCAAGATCCTGTGGGACTTCCAGATGTAAACTGACAAAATGGTAATGGCCCACCAACCGGACATTGTGATCATAGATAAGCAGCAGAGGAAAGCCGTTGTGATAGATGTAGCCATCCCAAGTGATAGCAACATCAAGAAAAAGGAACACGAGAAACTAGAGAAATACCAAGGGCTCAAAGAGGAGCTGGAGAAATCCTGGAAGGTGAAGGCAACAGTGGTGCCTGTGGTCATCGGGGCACTTGGGGCAGTGACCCCCACACTGGAGAAGTGGCTCTAACATATCCCTGGAGAAACATCAGACATCTCACTCCAGAAGAGTGCAGTCCTAGGAACAGCTTAGATACTGCACAGGACCCTCAAGCTCCCAGGCCTCTGGTAGAGGACCCGAGCTGAAGAGGATGAACAGCCACCCACCCAACCAGGGGAGAGGGGAGTGGGTGACAGAGGAGCCTATATATATATATATATATATATATATATATCTATATATATATATATATATATATATATATATATATATATATATATATATATATATATATATATATATATATATATATATATATATATATATATATATATATATATATATATATATATATATATATATATATATTTTTTTATTTGTCACGGGGCCCATCCTGGAGCCAGGCCTGGGGTGGGGCTCGGTGGTGAGTGCCTGGTGGCCGGGCCTACACCCACAGGGCCCAGCTGGGCCCAGCCCTAAGGAGAGACGTGGGACCCACCACCCGTGAGAGGGGCCGTGGTGGTCGGGTGCGATGTGAGTTGGGCGGTGGCCGAAGGCAGGGACCATGGCAGTCCGATTCCGCGGCTGCAGTGCCTAGTTCTTGGGACGTGAAATGTCACCTCTCTATCGAGGAGGTTTGGGTTAACCCCGGTCAATGAGAGGGTGGCCTTCCATCGCCTTTGGGTGGGGGGACGGAACCTGACTGTTGTTTGTGCCTATGCACCAAACAACATGTTTGCATGTTTTGGACACTCAGGTGAAGAGAGGGGCGGAGTTGTCAACTGATCACCACCTGGTGGTGAGTTGGCTCCAATGGAATTAAAGAGGTCTTTAAAATATTCTTTTCCACTAATCCACAACATCCCAAGTTGAGGCAGGGATATCAAGTCGAGCCCACCATCCCCATCATAAACAGTGTTGACATTAATTCTGTCCCGTGCACTGCCATGCGCAGCCAATTTGGCAATTTTGTAGACCGGCTGCGCCAAGATGTGGGTGATGGCGCACCAGGGGGAGTTGCTGACGGATGCAGTGACAATTTTGTGCCAAAAAACTGTGCAGAAGGTGCCCTTAAAGCTTGCCTGCACCAATCTGGTCTATTCTTGTAGCAGGCGACACCCTCTGCAACTGTAATTCTGTGACAGGCACACATGTGCTCACACATCACCAAAGCCTTCGAGGAATGTATCAAGAGTGTCAGTGCATTCTACTTCACATGGTTTGTGCCACACAACACTGTCTTACTCTACTGATGTGACTTTGCCACCATGGAGGAAACATTACAGGACTTATGACGTAGAGAGGCTGAACTGCATGTGCCGTATCAGGAGGGAAAGCAGCAGTGCTTTGCACAGGAGAGGAAAGACCACCTGTACAGTTCTGTCCTTAAATGTGCTTATAAGCATCCCGTTTATTCATATTTTTTGCCACAATTTATTCAGTCACATTAAAAATACACAAAATCATTTATGGGAAAAATAGATTTTATTTCTGCACCGTCTTCCCTCTTGGAAGAGGAAGTTATTTTTACTTTACGCTTGGACTGCTGGTTGGAGAAGGAGAGGGCCAGATGAGAGCCATTCTCCCCTGTTTTAAAAAAAATATATTGTTGTCTTGACCATCCTCAACCTCACCAAAGCTCTCAATGCTTATTAATGGGGGGGTTGGAGCACATGGTGTCCTCCGCTGAGTTCATCATGAAACAGGTGGGGAGTGTGCCTTCTTTTATCTGACAGCTTTCTTTTGGCCCTTCTCCTTACATCATTAAAACTGTTTTTCACATTGGACAGTGGTTTTAAAAATATTTGGGCAAACTTGATTGGCAATATTAGTAACTTGCTCGTGGGCTGTTTCTGCATCATAAGTCCATGGAGCACAAAAACATTCATGCAAAAAATCAATTTTATCTTTTATTTTTTTCTTCCCTTGTCTGCATTATCTTTTCTGCTGAGCACTGTGTCCGGTGGCAGCGTTGGAAAAACCAATGCATTTTTTTTAGCAGTGAGAGATAGGTAAATATGATTCACTGCTACAGTGACCATCACCAGCCCTCCCTGTAGGCTACTCCATCAAATCAAACTTTATTTAACCCCTGTTGTGAGCTGAAGGGGAGGGCTGTGCCACACCACAGTGTGAAAGAAGGGGAAATAGTGACAGACAGGACAAGACAAGACAACAGGGAGGAGGACAAGGTAGTGTAAATATTTTGAGAAAGCAGTCCAAGTGCTGTGCTGATTTTAGTCCATACTGAAAGTAAACGCTGCAAGAAACCAGGGACACCAGAGATGTGGGACTTGATAGTAGGGGGTGGATCCACAGGGGTGTGATATGGAGGAGCATGCATCACAAGGCGTGACAAGATGTGTAGGAGTGCCCAACTCAGCATATTCTGACGGGACCAATTATTTCTTTATAGTTAGTTTTAACAGGAGCTTGAGTGTTTGTACACACATGCATGTATGGTGGTCACCGAATACCCAAGTAGTTGCCCAAGCCCAGCGAGATCACAGCCAAGGGCTCTCCCTGAGCCACCAGGGGACTCGGGACCCACCACACAGCCGCCAGAGCCACAGGACCCAGATATAGCCCCAGGACCCAAGGGGGCACCGACCGATCCCCCCAAAGGCACCAAGGGACAGCACCAGGGCATCCGAGGAAGCAGCCCCACCGCAGAGAGCAAAGTTTTAAGGTTGATCCTTGGTGTTTTGTTTTTCCAATAAAACTGACTGACATTGAATCTAAAGCCTTGAACCATGTACGAGTTGGATGAATTGGAATCATGGAAAAAAGGTAGTTTATCTTTGGAAGTACTGTGATTTTAATGGTTGCTATTCTTCCTAATATGGACAGTGGAAAGTTCATCCAACGCTGGAGGTCGCTCTCTAATTTTTTGAGCAAGGGAGTGAAAATCAGTCCGATCAGCTCTGACAGCCTGGAGGAAATATTCATGCCCGGCTAAGTGATGTGGCCTGAACATCAGGGTATAGGTGATATATGACGAGCCTTATCCCATCTGGTGTTGTATAATGGAAGAATAGAGGATTTGTTCCAGTTAATTGAGTAATCTAAAATCTTGGAGAATGATTCATTGAGATTCAGTGTTTCCTGCAGAGACGAATAAGGGTCTTGTAGAAACAGTAAAATGTCGTCCGCATACAGACTAATCTTATGTTGAACTTGGGATGTTTGAATTCCCTTGATGTGAACATTCTGACATATAGCTGCTGCCAAAGGCTCTATAAAGATGGTGAATAGTGAAGGAGAGTGTGATGCTCTGTGAGGTTAGTCCATTGGTAGTGACAGTAGCTGAAGGAGCAGTGTACAGAATTTTAATCCAGTGAATAAATGAATCCCCGAAGCCAAATTTTCTCAGAGTAGTAAAGCAAGTTTTCCAGTTTACCCTGTCGAAAGCTTTTTCTGCATCTGATGTTGCTATGATGGTGTCTTCCTGCTATTATGATGAATAATGGATCAAGTTGAGTAATCTACAGGTGTTACTGGATCACTGTCTACCTTTAATAAAAAACAGTCTGATCGTGATGGATGAAAGAATGAGTTATTTTTTTCTATCCTGTGTGCTAGAGCTTTATTGATGATTTTTATATCTACGTTGAGATGGGATGATAGTTTGATGGAAGGATCGGCATTGTTTGGTTTAAAGATATTGCAAATTGTTACCATATTATTGTTTATGGATATATTAATGATTATAAAAGGTTCTTCCGGGTCTGTGATGGTTGTGTTATGGATAAATCAACAGTCACCAGTTAATTTAATACGGTACACCGGCTGAGCCTGTTGTCTTTTAGTATAAGCTGAAAAGTTCTCCTGTTTAAGCTTATTCCATCTCTCATGGCAAGAGCGGCAAGAATGTCATTATATGACATTCTGAGGTGAAAGTAAAAGTTAACTAGCTCACTTCTTCTCTCCATTGTGTGTGTTTGTAAAAGTCTGACGTCACTATGGGAAGCCGTAGCGGACACGAATAAGTATCTCGTCGACAAGTCATATATTTTTTTCTCCGTGGCACCTAAGGGGCTCCGTAGGTTTCCCTTTGTTTTACCTGCATCTCTTTTCTGGCCCTTTTCAAACACTGATATTCTTTTAGTGTGTGTTGTATGTGTTTTTCCTCCTCCTTTCTGTCTTCTCCTGTCACCAAACTGGCTCGGTTGTGTAGCGTTCTTACCATCGACAGTTCGTGGGCTGTGGGGTGCTCAGAGGACCATAATAAATATTGATCATTGTGTGTAGGTTTTCTGTCAGTTTCTATTTTGATGTCTTCATTGTTCATGTGTTGTATTTTTATGTCCAGGAAGGCTATGGAATTGTCTGTCTCTTCTTAATGTGTAAATTTTATTTTTCCTGTGTTGTCCATTGTGTTCAGATGGTCTGTGAGATCTTCTGTATGTTTTCTTTTCACTTTTCTAACATGCTGTCCACGTATCTCTCCCATAATGTGGGTTGGCATTGCTCGGGGGCAGACATGATGGCCCTCTCTTCCAAGTCTTCCATGAAAAAAACACATTATAACCCATAACGGGTCCCCCCATGGCAAGCCCCTCTTTTTGTCTGTAGATTTTTTTCTCTGAATTGGAAATACGTGGATGTGGTGATGAAATGTTGCAACTGTGAGATGTCATTCACCGTGAGACTTGTGTGTTTTTTTATTGTTTGTCCTTTTCTAATTGAGTTTTTACAATGTCCAGGGTTGTGGTGACCAGGGTTTTGGTGAATAGTGAAACTACTTGTGTGATATTAAAATTTCATCTGTTTCTGTTTTATGTTGCAGAGTTCTTCTACAAGGTGTTTTGAGTTTTACAGTGTTAGTCCGTCTGTCCTAGGAGAGGTTTTATTATTTTTGTCAGTGCTTTAGATAAATTATAAGTTATTGATCCAGCGTTGTCCACTAAGGGTTGCAGTGGGGTCCCTGCTTTATGTATTTTTGGTCTTACATATATGCGGGGGGTGACACTTGCTGTTGGTATAAGCTGGTTGTATGAGGGAGGATTTTGTTGATATTGGTTGATGTGTTCATTTCTTCTGTTTCAATTCTTGTTATTTTTCTTGGGGGTAATTTGACTGTTTTTAACATACCTGCCTCTTTTTTTTGTGCAGCATGGCTTTTTCTTCTGTGTTTTCAATGTGTTCAAATGCCAATTCTGTGGCTAAAATGAACTGTTCTAGTGTTATTTTGTGGGATGTTATGGCATAGTTAAGTCCTTTTATAATGCTATTTTCCGTGTTTGAAAGTGTGAGATTTAATGTTACATACCCGCTTTGTCATTGAGCCTTGCGCTGTCTTCATTTCTCCTGTTTTTTTTCCATGATGAGTCTGTCCAGCTTTTTTATGTGTTGCTGTTTCAGCCGTGAGGAATTAATCATCATGGATTCTTTTTAGATGTGTGTCCATTAGTTTTTGGATTTCCTTGTTGGGGGGAATCCACATTTGAAATCTTGTCTCTTGTGTTCCACGTCTTCGTTTAGATCCTTTATTTTGTTTGTTGTACACCTTATTCTTTCTTTGAGTAGTGCCTTTCTAAGTTTTAAATATGATTTGTTCTGCTTTTTTTGTCTGAATAGGGTTTTTATATAAAGACTACTGGGTGTGATGCCGTCATCTTTGCAGCGTAGATTGAATCTCTGGTGTGCCAGTTTTTTCTCCAGGTGTTCCAAGGAGCATTGTGTTTTGACCAAATATTTTGCGTAGTAGTCTGAGGAAGTTCTTTATTTCTATGTGGATAACATTCTTGTACTTTATTTTTACCAGACAAGTAAGGTTTTAAACTCATACTTTTACATGTTTTAACGGAACTCTTACGCATCAGAAGTGTAAACTGATGGTAGTGTGATGTTTTCGTTTTCAGCTGACCTTATGGAGGCGTGATCATCCTGTCAAATTTAACAGGTCGACCACTCCTCAGCACACTACTATCAGATGACGCTTTTGATGAGGGCGGATGAGTTCTGTCAAAACATGTATAGGTATGAGTTAAAAAACTTACTTATCTGGTGTGTGTTGTATGTAAAAGCATATTATCCACGTAGACATAATGAACTTTCTCAGACCACGGTAAAGTTCTTCTTAGTTTGTCTTACTCAATGCACCATGCTCATACAGTCACAGTTACTGCTGCTGCTGTGACACCAAAACAAACAAGTGAGTAAAAAAGTCAGTAATGAGAAGTACATCATTCTGTTATTATTATTAAATCTGTAAAAATAATCAGGGTCAATCAGGACAAAATGAATAAATCACAAATCTGAGAGTCAACACCAAATGTTCTTTGTAATAACTGATATGAAACATCTTACATACTTGTTGGAGTTTTAATTCAGGCAAGAGGGAAAAAAAAATAATTTCTCCAAGATACTAAGGGGCCGTTTACATGGAAACTCCTGACTTAAAGACGCGAAGATTCTTCCTTTGCGTTTTCAAATTCTTCTGCGTTCAGATGAAAACACTGGAGACAAGTTGATCCCCTGTAAATCGGCTGTAGTGTGCATGCCGATTCAGTAGATGGCAGTGTAGGTCTGCAGAGAGGCAGCGCTACTACAACACACGAAAGAAGAAGAAAAACTTTCACAAACAACAATGGGGAATAGACGCACAGAGAAGCAGGAGTTTCTTTGATGGACAACAAATTGGTTCGGACAACAAATCTGTCTGGATAGTTTTGTCTGGATAACAAACCGAGCACGGCAAGAGGCCCACACGTCACTCGGCAGACAGCCGTTGTTGTTCCTGGTATGGGCGCACAGCCTTCATGTGAAAGAGAACTGCGCATGCAGTGACATCAGCTTTTCACCCTGAAACGCTCTGATACGGGTTTACACGGAGCTGAATGGAGAGCGGATTCAAATCTTTCCACTCTGAAGCCTGTTTTCAGAAGTTTGCGTTTTAGATGGAAATGCAATGCCCTCCATCTAAACGCAAGGCCAAAACGCAACGAAAACTTATCGGATCTGACCGTTTTTGGCACCATGTAAATGGCCCCTCAAAGTTTAACTTTTCTTTTTCAAAAAGGTTTTCATCTCGATCCAGTCTTAGGTTATTTTATCTGTAATGTCATGATATGCTGCCTTATTTAATAACCAAAAATGTGCTGAACAGCTCTGGAGCCAAAAGGGGCTTTATTTAGTTGAACTGTCTTTTTACTTTGGGCAGAAATTTCTTGGTCTGACCATGGAGACTCGAAAACAAGACAAAGGTAGCAATGTACCAAATTAAATTCTGATAACAAGGAAGAACACAATGGTCTAATCACAGATGTGACTGTCACAGAGTTTAGCTAGTCTTTACCGAGTTTTAATATTTTTTGGTTAAGTTGATGACTGTGTTTCACCCTTCATATTAAGATGATGATCATTAGGGACCTTTTTGGTACGATTGGTTTATGATTCACCAGAATCTTATCATATGAAATATTTGACTGTGTGTCAGTGTACCTACAAGAATTGATGCTGACATGAATACAAATGGTGGTTAGACCGAATTGTGAAGTGATGCATATTAACAAAAGGTACAAAGTTTAAAAAAATATTTTTCTTTTACTGCATGTTTCCCATTTACCTGAAGTTTTAATGGACTTTTACAGCACTGAATTAAATAAAGAATTTCAAATAATATATGTCAAATTTAAATATGAAATATCATCACGTCATCTTGACATTTTAGAGATAAAATAGTCATAATCAATAAATTAAATTAAAATGCAGCCTTGTGTTCACAAATACAATTTATTTAAAGGTGCCATAGGCAGGATTTTGCTAGTCAATGCTAATTTTTCTGTGCTTTGTTTGGCTCAAATGTAAGATTATCCATTGAGATCCTTTTATAAGTGTATAATAATTGCACTCCAGTGAAATCCCAGCGTTTCCATCTGTCTCTGCTATGAGCTGACAAAGATTCTCGACCACTCCACTTATCTTTGACCAATCAGAAAAGCCCCTGAGGGTTCTATCCTGATTGGTCGAGGGGCGGCGCTTCGTCCTTCATCGTGAAAAAACAAAAACGAAAAACAAATCCGAACCAAAATGAGAACAACCATATGACATCCAAAGTGCTGCAGGTCAGCATGTAACTGGAGTGTGTAACAAAATCTGTTTAAAAGAAGACCAGCGGAGGGCAGTGATACGCTCTGCAGCTTCTATTCTGCCGGAAAAGTTAGTAGAAGAAGAGTAAGTCCGAGGAAGAAGAAGGAGAGCATGAAGAAAAACAGCATTACACCTCGAACGGTCAGCAGCAATCCAGCGGGCAGCAGGAAGATGCTGATTCCCCCTTTACCCCAGGAAGCTTCCACCAAAAAGTCAAAGATCGTAACAACGCTTACAGGAAGAGTTCAAGAAGGAGGACCGTGCGTGAAATAAAACCAGACAATGTTGGCGTTGTAATCAAGCGGAGGAGGACCTCTCTTTAGAACCTCAAGGGTTTCAAATCTACGCCTGATGGACAGGGGAGTTTTTTTTCCCTCTCATGTTGTTAACTCGGTTTTATGGTATTAAACAAATGTGTTAAGATTCCCTCATAGACCAGTACCTTATGGGCATTTACTCTATACGTGAAAGCACGGCCTGTTTTCCCCAGTAATCACTCAGTAATCTGGTGAAATCCAAGACGTGCTATATTTAAGATGTCCCAAATATTGAAACACGTCGAGTGTCTTTGCACCAGGGTGTAAAAGTAAGACATTTTCTCTGATTTCAGTTACCAGAAAGAGGAGACTGCAACCTCATCCTCATTCAAGTGACAGAGAAAGAGTAGTGGTCCCTGCCCCCACCTCCCCAGTCCGGTGCAGAGACTCTTTCAGGCAGGTAAACATATCATAGAATAGAGGTATCATGTAAGAGAGAGAGGGGTAAGCCACCCCCTGTTTCTGGTAAACAGTAAACAACTCTTTTCACGTGGCCCTAAATTCAGAAAGCCCTTAGAATTTCTCCCTGTCTCTGATGAAAAGGAGAACCTGGCATAAATGGTTTGTACTTTTTAACACACAAAATTCTTTTTCCTGTGTCAAAGTAAATTTTCTACATGTCAGATATTTTGAGATTGGTATCAAATTCAGTTTATTCAGGTCTAAAATGGCGTATTATGATCATATGTAATTTAACCACTGTAGTGTAAGTGTGTGACTCATTGGCCGAAAGATTAGTCTGAATAGCAAAGGTAGCAACTTTTTTTCAAAATGTTGACTATGAGGCAAAATGAGCCATTGGTTCCTTTTATACCACCAAAATTTTGAAATGTTATATTGATACACTGAATCATGAAACACTATTTAATGTTATGTTAATTAACTGATATGTCTGATCAGATGTTAAACATTATAGTAAATCATGTCGAGGGTAAACAAGAGGAAAAACAGCCGGGGCTCAACACCCCCTGCTGAGATGGAGAAAACAATATAGGAGTGAAATATTGACAGTCAACCTTACAGAGGTTTATAATGAAGAGGGATGTTTGACTTAGTTGTTTTAGGAAGTCTGAACTTGGAAAAACTTGTTTTTGTTTTATCTCACGTCTCACGTCTTCTCCCGCTTATCCGTGGTCGGGTCGCGGGGGCAGCAGCATAAGCAGAGAAGCCCAGACTTCCCTCTCCCCAGCCACCTCGTACAGCTCTTCCTGGGGGATCCCGAGGTGTTCCTCTCCAGCGTGTCCTGGGTCTACCCCGGGGCCCCCTTTCGGAGGGACGTGCCCGGAACACCTCACCAGGGAGGCGTCCAGGAGGCATCCGGACCAGATGCCCGAGCCACCTCATCTGGCTCCTCTCAACGCGTAGGAGCAGTGGCTCTACTCCGAATGACTCCTCCCGAATGACCGAACTCACCCTATCTGTAAGGGAGAGCCCACCCTCCCTGCGAAGGAAACCCATTTCAGCCGCTTGTACTCGCGATCTCGTTTTCTCGGTCACGACCCAGAGCTCGTGACCATATATGAGGATAGGGGTGAAGATCGACTGGTAAATCGAGAGCTTCGCCTTACGGCTCAGTTCCCTTTTTACCACGACAGACCGGTGCAGAGCCCGCATTACTGCTGACGCCACACCGATCCGCCTATCGATCTCCCGATCCACCCTTCCTCCGCTCGTGAACAAGACCCCGAGGTACTTAAACTCCTCCACTTGGGGCAGAATCTCTTCCCCAACCCGGAGAGAGCACTCCACCCTCTTCCGGTTTTTGTTTTATCTCTTTGTATTTCTCCCTGCCTCAGTGACAACAGCAGTAAAAATGGCTAATCTTTCCCCTCTGTCCTCTATAGATATTTTTGTATACATTATTTTCTCTCGTTTATAGTTTGTGTTAAAGTGAAGTTGAGGAAATATCTGAAAAAGAGTTGAATGACATCAAAAACTCAACAACAGTGTTGTGTTTCTTTTATATCTACTTTGACAGATAGTTTTGGCTGGGTAGATAAGACTTGAGAAGAAAGAAGCAGAGATGAGACTTGGGGCTCTTATTTCGTAGACCAGGCGCAAGTGCAGGCGCACCTGCCTGCGCCGGCCTTCGCCGTGTGGACTGGGTGTGACCTGCGCACTTTACAAGTTTCCTGCAGTGCCAAGAGAGGCGCACAGGGGCGCAGAGGTTGCGCGTCCACGCCCACGTCTCTGCCTCTCCGCGCAAATGTCAGAATAGGAGAATAGACATGAGTGGGATTATCACAGCCGATCGCTGTCTTCACCAATCAAATGAGCGCCTCTCCTTGCCTTTAAATGCGCTGCGGCTGAGGCGCAGCGTCTGATTGGTCTGAATTATCCCCGCCTGTGACCTGTTTGCAGAGTGTCTTCCCCTAATCTCTCTCCCCCTTTCACAAGCCTATCCACTGTCTCTCTCCTATCAATAAAGGCACAAAATGCCCAAAAAATACATAAAAAAAAACAAAAAAAAACTTCCAGCTGCTGTCAGGTATAGTTTCCATGATGACAAACGGCTTTAATCCGACATCAGATGTGACGGGAAGGTTAATATAGATAAATGTATATACTGGTTTAGATGGGGACATTAAATAGTGATTGCTGTGATTGTTTATTGCATTAAAATGTGCCTGAAACTCTGGAAACCTGCCTCTGAGGCGTGCGCACATGTGCGCTTGTCACCAAATTATAGCTGCGGAGGGTGCGCTCCGCCCTGCGCCGAGGTTAGACCAGGTTGCAGCTGGCGAGCTTTCAGCGCACTTTCTGCACTGTTTTTGGCACGAAATTGTCACTGCGCCAACATGAATCTGCCGACACCTCCCCCTGGTGCACCGTCACACCCACCTCTGCGAAGACGGTCTACCAAATTGTCAAATTGGCAGCGCACAGCGGTGCGCCGGACGAAATTAACACTGCGCTGGGTGCGCCAGGCTTGCGCCCCCTGCGCTGCGCCACGAAATTAGAGCCCTAGGTGTCCAGATGAGAAACCAGTACGCGTCTTCTGGTGAGGAAGAGCAGGAGGAGGAGGATGAGGAGTGTATGCATGCTTGCAAGCGGTCCTCCTCCTATGACCCAGGATCTGTTCAGGACGAAAGTCAGCAGATTAATAGGTTTGAGCATTTTTTTATTATACCTTTCTATGTTTCTACTAAATCAGTATTTATACCATACAATAACTACATCTTTCTCTCAACAGGACAAGATCAGCAGAAGCAGTAAAATGTTCCACTTCATGGTGTGATGGACCTGCCCCCTGTGTGTCAAGAAATTTAGAAAATGGACAAAAAAATTTTAAATAAAGTATTTTTTTTACCATATTTGTCTATAATAGAGCACTGCACTTTTTTGACTTTATCTTGTATAATGTATGACAGTGATGTTTGATGTAAATGCTTGGATTTGTTAAAATCTTCCTCGGGTTCATCCAATATGACTTCGGGATGTAAATTTCAATCATAACTTTACAAAACATTAAATAAGCTAGACTCCAGTTCAGCAAACTTAAACGACTGAAGCTAATTTAGAAAAAAATAAAGATCTAATCTATATAATAATTGCAAACACAAAATTGTTTATTAACTATCATGGAAAAAGTCTCAAAAGAATTGGAATGCGGGAAAAAAACATATGCATACCATACTTGGGTCTTTTTAAAAATAGAGGCAGTATTTGTAATTGAATGTACTGAGTTCTCTAAAGAGCATCTTCAACAAAGTGCTGTGGTCTAATAATATATTCACTCCCAAGTGAAGCAGACAAGTTGTTACATTCAAAAACATCAACTCTGCAAGGATGTAAACTTACAGGATAGAAAAGACAATATTTAATTTTAGACTGAAAATCAGCATAGTGTATAAATATAAATAAATACATAGATAGATAACTTTATTGTCCCAATTGGGAAATTCATTTTCACAGCCTGCCAAACAAGAAGGACATATACAACAATAAAAACATACAGTAAGGGAAACAGACATCACATGCAAAATCATACAAAAAAAAAACAAAAAAAAACAGAGAACCATAGAGCACGCATTTTCCGTTACGACCCATTGGTCAGTGGGTTGTCTTGTTCAGGATGGAGATGGCAGATGGTACAAAGCTCTTGTTAAAGCGAGCCCTTCTCCATTTCAGTGTTCTGTACCTGCAGCCAGAGGGCAAAAGTTGAAAGTGGATGTTGAGAGGGTGCTCTATGTCCATGGCTATTGTTCTACCAAGGCGTGCTAATGCTCTTTCATTAAGTTCTGTGATACTCGGTGTTGGGGTGTGAATTATTTTTGAGGCTATGTGTGTTATTTTATTGAGACAGACAGCATGTTATAGAAAGCAGGAGAACAGTACATCAGGATGGGCTGGATGATGCTCTTGTACAGTAATAAGAGAAGATGAGGGGCATCAGAGAGTGCACTGAGTGTGCGAATCGCATGCAGCCTCTGCTGTGAGCGTTTATGGATGTCAGTGATGTGGTGGTCAAAGGATAAGTTATTGTCCAGGGTGAGTCCGAGATATTTGAATTTGCTGACCTGTTCTATTGTGTTACCATTGATGGTGATGGGATTGAGACTGGAGGTGGGTGTGTTGAAAACCAGTTCTTTTGTTTTCCCAACGTTAATGTTGAGGTAATTGTCCGTGCACCATTGCGTGAAATGCAGAACTGTATTATGATAGGCAGTGATGGAGTGGCTGTCATTGAGGAGGGCCAGGATTGCAGTGTCATCTGAATATTTGTAGTATGAGGTGATGGGTGAAGGACTGATGCAGTCATTTGTGTACAGTGTGAAGAGGAAGGGACTGAGCACACAGCCCTGGGGGGCTCCGTGTTGGTAATGGTGGTGACAGATGTAGCTTCCCCTATCCTTACAGTCTGTGGTCTGTTGCTCAAGAAGCTGTGAATGAGATGGATGGTATGAGGGGTGGTGTTGAGATGTTGTAGCTTCATGATCATCTGATTATGCTGAATTGTGTTGAAATGCTGAACTAAGGTCAATGAAAAGAACTGCTGCTGAGTTTCCAGGAGTCTCCAGATGTTGAAGGAGGGAGTGAAGGAGACATACCACAGCATCCTCCCTCGTTTGGTCTTATAAGCAAACTGAAAACTGTCCAGATGTGGGCTGACAGCTGGAAGGATGGTACGCAGGATCAGTTTCTCAAAGCATTTGCTAACAATAGGTATGAATGCGACTGATCTGTAGTGGTTGGGTTCTGAGGGACGGTGTTTCTTGGGGAGGGGAATGATGGTTGATTTTTTCCAAAGAGTAGGCCACCTTGCCATGCTGTAAGATTCTTGCATGATGGAGAAAAAGATATAGGACAGTTCTGTTGAACAGATTTTGAGCACCCTTGCAGGGATGCCGTCTGGCCCCGTGGCCTTGCCATAGAGAAACAGTGCAACATATTTACTAATTTCCAAATTTCAAGTAAACAACAGTAATCAAAATCAGTGTAGTTTCACAAAAATGAATAATGGCAAATAAATGTAAGTATTTACAAAGGTATCAAGTAAATAATGTAATCGTAGAAAGGAAAGGCAGGACTGTGCAAATCTATGCTTCAGGTGTGTATCTCAAATATGATTTACAGCAGATTTTAAACATGCACCACACTCAATGGAGTGTGATGGAATATATATGAGATCACTTCAAACTTAGCAAACTAAGCACAGTTTCACTCCAACAAAGATGACTATTACTAAGAAATAAAAACCTTTTCAACACAGAGGATTAGCCTCGCCCCCTCAGTGCTCCTCAGGTATACTGATACACCCAGCGGCCACGACCTTGGCCTCTTCCACGTCCGCGGCCAACTCCCCGGCCAACACCGCGGGTCCGTTGCAGCCTCCCTGTTCAACACAGCAGGTCCGCATCAGCTTCCCCGGCCGGGTCCGCAGCAACCTCCCCGGCCAACACTGAGGCACTGCGGCCTTTGTTGAGATTGTCTGCCTGTAGTTTGTCCTGCTCCATCTCACGTTCTAAAAATGAAAGAATAAACTTGGTTTATTTATCAGTTGACTAGCAGGCTAGCTGCTAACGTTGTCCAAGTAAATGATAGCTCGTCTTGCTGGTAGACGCTAATTCAGCTTTCTTCTATCAAGTATCATCCAAAACAGTGATACGTAAAAGCTAAATATGAGCACAAGTTGTAATTAAAATATTGCACTGAAAACTTACCTCAGAATCAGACATTGTCGCTGCAGTTATCTTTCTCGTCGCTGAGAAGCCTTCACAGTTGACTGTATAGGGTGTTATGATACCGACGGCCATTATTCAGCTCTCACGCGCATGTCTTTGTGGGAGGGGCTTAACTTGCGTAAGGGCGTGATGTCAGAAAAAGCAGGACAGGAGGGACTCTGCTGGGTTTCAAATCGCCATCTTACATGGGTAATCCTGCCTACGGCACCTTTAATTGGTTTAAAATCAATGTGTCTGTGGTTAAAAAAAAAATAAATAAATAAATGAAAAAACGGATTGATTTGACACAACACATTTTTATTTCCACAGATTCACAACAGGAGAGACTGTTGAAACTGGAGCATTACTTTCAGGAGAAGCTAACCCTCAGCAAAATACTGAAGATTGAGAAGAAGACCATCATTGATGAAGCCACCAACTGTAATTCAGATCTTCCATGGTATTTTCTAAAGAAACTGATGATTGTTAATGTGGGAGCTAGGAATGTAAAGATTACAGCTGGAAGTGATTCAGACTGTGAAGATGTTTTAGATCAAAAAGAGTTTGACTTTGATGATCTTGATTTTGATGATCTTGATTTTGATGATCTTGTTGATGGTCAGCAGTCTGGTGACAGGGTGAACCCCCTTGACATCATCACTGCTCTCTTTGTGCGTTCCGATGGTTTTGTTCAGCAAGAACTGGCCCTCAAAATGTCCATGTGTCAGTTCTCAGTGCCTCTGCTGCTTCCTAACTGTGACACACAGCAGTGCACACTGATGCTTTGGGCCATGAGAGACATAGTAAAGAAGTACAGACCTTCATCTCTGTCAGAGTCTAAGGGCTTTATTGAAGACAGGATTGTTCTCTCTGAACTTCCAATGGTTTCTTTTGTCAGACTAGGTGAGTGCTCGTTGTCTAAGTCAGAGATCCTTAACAAGCTTCTGAGTAATTCTCAGCAGTATCACGATACATTTGTACACCGTGACTTAGAAAATGGTGACTGTCCAAGACAAATATCCAATGGACTGACTGAAATCTCCTGGTATCTACCTTGTGGGAACAAAAACATGGATGTCTTCAGTGAGCCGGTGGCTGTAGCTAACCTTCGTGGGGACATTGCTTCATTTGAAACACAGTTTGCTTTTTTGTGTCAGACATCTGCTGCAGTTTTTGTGTTTTTTGACAGTTTGGACTCAGAGTGCAAGCTGCTTACAAACCAACACCACAAGGCACAGATCTACCTGGTAGGCAACCCCCAAAGGCCACGATTCAAAGTGGATGCATTCCAGATGGTGGCAAAGGAGCTGAACCTGAAGAAAAGCAACATCCTTTTGAAAGTTAAACAAATAAATGATGCAGACTTCATCAATAATCTGCGTGAGAGAGTCAAAAGTGTGGTAGAGAACTCAGCAGTAAAGATGAAAATTGAGCAGATGGCTGACATCGCCCATGAACTTGGAATCAGAGTAGATGAAGACTCTCAGATGTGTCAGACTGCAAAGAAAAATGCAGATGCCATCACAGCACAAATTCAAGATATAATGAAATACAAAGAAGAGCAGCTACCATTGCAAGGCCAAATATGGAAAGAACTAACTTGTTTGGAGAAGGAAATGTTTCGACTCCGAAAAGCCCCGTTAGAAGACATAGATAGCTACAAACGCAATCTTTTGAAAAGGCAAGAAGAGCTTCGAGCAAAACAGAACTCTTACGATATGTCTAATGCCATGTCATGTTTCATCAATGCAATATCAAGACCTGGTGATGAGAGGTGTTACTTCTTGAAATGGATGCGAATGAACCTGGATAATCTGTCTCGAGAGAAGCTGTCTGGCTTCAGAGAGGCTTACAAAAACAAAAACAAAAGTCCTGAAAACAAAGAGGAAATCAAAAAAATCGACCAACAGCTGTCCAACAGCTCACTTGGGACTGAACACTTCTTCCGTGAAATGGGTCAGATCTATGAAGCTTCTGTCTCTCTCCCAGAAACAGATCAATCACGCAAACAGTTAGCACATCTGCCCAAACTATGTGCAGGGTTGTTGCTTGATGGATTTCCTCTTGAGCTCGTAGATGGTGATGCCTCCAACATTCCTCTCAGATGGGTGACTGATGTTCTGTCTCAGCTCAATGACATGGTTCCTCCTCAGAGCAAGATTCTGGTGGTTACAGTTCTTGGAGTTCAGAGCACAGGGAAGTCTACTCTCCTGAACACCATGTTCGGAGTCCAGTTTGCTGTCAGCAGTGGTCGATGCACCAGAGGAGCCTTCATGTTGCTCATCACAGTAGATGAAGATGTCAAAGACAGACTCGACTGTGACTATTTGGTGATCATTGACACTGAAGGCTTGAAGTCACCAGAGCTTTCAAAACTTGACGACAGCTATGAACACGACAATGAGCTTGCAACACTTGTTGTGGGGTTGAGTGATATCACCATCATCAATATGTCAATGGAGAACTCCACAGAAATGAAGGACATCCTACAGATAGTTGTGCATGCCTTCCTCAGAATGAAATCTGTGGGAAAGAAACCCAAATGTCAGTTTGTTCACCAGAACGTGGCAGATGTATCAGCACCTGAGAAGAACTTAAGAGAAAGAGAGCTGCTGCTGGAACAGTTAAATGAGATGACTCAGGCAGCTGCCAGAATGGAAAACAAAGACTTCAAGAGATTCACTGACGTGATGGAGTACAGTCCAGACACTGGGAACTGCTACGTCCCAGGACTCTGGAATGGGAGCCCACCAATGGCACCAGTTAATGCAGGGTACAGTGAGGTTGTCTATGAGCTCAAGAAAAACATCCTCAAAAGTTTGGGAGAGTCTTCTTCTAGCAATCTCTTGGAGTTTATCGAGTGGACAACAAGCCTGTGGAACGCTGTCAAACATGAAAACTTCATCTTCAGCTTCAGGAACAGCCTGGTGGCAGATGCATACATGAGGCTTTTGACAGAATTCAACAAATGGGAATGGGAATTCAAAAAAGAAATGTACTCATGGATACAAACTGCAGAAACTAAGATATCTAACTTTGGCAGAGTGAAATCTGAGTTTTCAGACATTGAAGATTTACTCACAGAGTTGAAAGGTGAAGCACGCTCAGAGGTGTCTGCTTGGGAGAAAAAGCTCCTTGAAAATTTGGAAAAGTACTTCAAGCAGACTGAGGGTCATGTCCATCTTGTTGAAGCCTACCGAGAGGACTTTGCAAACAGTGCAAAGAATCTTTGTAGAGAAATACAAAGATCTGTCCATGACCAACTCACAACTGCAACAGACATCAGAAGAGGAATGAGAGTACTTGACAGAATCAAGAAGAACCACACAAATACAGTGGGGGAGAGGGTACGAGCATTGATCGAAGACTGCCGTCAGAAAAACGTTGACATGACAGAGCAAAAGCTGGACCAAGTATTTAATGAGATGTGGAAGAAAATGTTAGAGGATCTTGATCCCTTCAAACAGAAGCCCAAAGATATCACAAAAAGTGTAAACTACCACCTGAGAGAGAACCTATCACACAAGGGAGGAGCTGCCTGTGAGTTACTAAGCCAAAAACAGCTGAGAGATTGTGGACTTGGTCATTTTAAATACATGGTTGACTGGCATCTCACCCGGCTGTTGCAGCACACAGTTAAAAGATATTTAAACATTGATGATCATGTTAAAACACTGCAAAGCATAGCTGACAGTATCATTATTGAATGCCAACAGTCTGTGAAAGAGAAAGTGAACAGAAAGAATGACTACCACAACACTTTCTTCTTAGAGATCCTTCACATGATTGATGAGAGGCTGGAGAAACACAAAAATGAGAAGATAGAGATCGAGTTTGAGGTTTCTCTTAAACAGCACATCTGTGGATTTGCAGCCAGAGAATTTCAGCGAATGCACGAAGATTTCATCCAAAGGAACGATCCCTACACATGTCTCAATGAAAACAAAGAGGGGTTTCGTTCCAACTTCAAGGACGAGTTCAACAACCGAGACCAGTGCCAGAAGAGAGCAGAAGAGTTCACAGACCACTGCGTGGCGCCCGCTGTGTTAGACTTTATCTACAAATCTTTGGGCCCTGATATCACTGGAGAAATGGTGACAAGGTTCCAGTTCAGCACACGGATGTTCTTCCAGTACTCAGTCTTACTGGATCTGATAACAAAAGATAGTTTTGAAGACTATTACAGCTACATCTGCTCATATGAGAGGTACATCAAGAAGTGGATCCATGATGAGATGCTGAAACTCCTGACCATGGACACCAAGGAGACTTTATCAGAGTTTGAGGACCGACATCTCAGATCAAGTATCGAGAGCATTAATGAAGCAGTGCTCAAAGCTCAGGAAAAAAAAGGGACAAAGCTGCAGGAACTGATTGAAGATATCCGTCAGGAACTCGGTACAAAACTGGTCATTTCTGATGATGCTCTTTGTCCTTTTAAGATTCTGACCAATGTCAAGCCAGAAGAGTTTGCTCAGTGTCTCACTGTGTGTGTGAAGGACATGGAGGGAAAACTCAGAAAGAAATTAAAGGAGATCAGCATTAAAGTCAAGCTGAAACATCTTCATGTAAACCCTGAACATGAACTCTTGAAAAGAGTCATTGGATGTGGCAAACTGTGTCCATTCTGCAAAGCACCCTGTGAGGCAGGAGGAAGTGACCACAGAGAGCATTTTACTTCTCTGCACTGGCCCTGGGGGCTATATGGTAACAAATGGGGGGGATCAGACAGTCGTCTTGAAGGCAGACTTGTCATTGACACATGCACTACCTTTGTGAGCAGTAACTGCACATTTTGCTCTAATGACACAAATAACAAAAGCCACCCTTACAAGAAGTACAGAGAAATTTACCCAGACTGGCGAATCGCTCCTGATCAAACCCTGAAGGCTTCGGAATACTGGAAATATGTCCTGACCAGATTCCACAACAAATTTTCTGAAGCATGTAATGCAAAGCCTGCTGAAATTCCAGACTCTTGGAAAACCATCACACGAGAGCATGCAAAAGAAAGTCTCAAGAGTTCATTTGGTGTTAAATGAGACTGTAACAACATCCCTCTGATGTGGATTGTTTGAGCTCATGGAGCATCTTCGATGTAAAAGTCAAAGAAAATCATAAGAAGTCAAAGATTGTTTATGGAGGCAGACAGAGATATCATAAAAGAGAGATTTTACAACTGAAGCTACAAATATATATATAAAAAACAGACCCATCATCGCTTTTACTAGAGATTGAATTACACATTTATGATGAATATCTGCTTTCACTCAATGTTTTGGTTGATTATGATGTTTTTTTCTGAGTCACAGCACAGATGTAGACCCACAGTTATCATAATAACTCTTGTAAACTTTGATTTATGGTCATTTAATATCTGGACTTGTGTAGCTAATCAGTTCTTTAAATCTGCTGCTGAGTAGATTATCTCACTGAACAAATGTTTGAACTTTTACTTTGGGTTTTTGTATTTTTAAGAAACCATCAGCTGATCTTCTCAGTTACTGTTTTTATTTATCTTCTGATGTTTGTTTTTGTTTAAAGAACATCTTTGAAACTGATCTTTAACAAGATGTTATTGTGAAGAATTGAGTAGCAGGTTTTGCTCTTGTGTGTGAAGTTTTACTTTAATAATCATCACAGTTAAACTTTTTTTTCTCATGAATTACAAATATCCTTCTTCATATCTTGAAGCAGTTTTCTGTGAATATAAATGTCCTTTAAATTTGGGGCTTTTAATATGTTCATGACGCAAATGACAAACTATTTTATCACTCATAATTATCACTTTCATTTTTTATGATTTTTGAAGTTCAGCTTTTCTGACTTTTATGTTTCAAAGAAGTGTAAAGATGATTAATGCTGAATGATGTGTCATCACCATATGTACTGTTTTTGTTGATGCTCTTAATAAAGATGTTTGATCAAGATCACAGCTGAGTTTTCAATTCAATTCAAAGTTTATTACAGAATCATGGTCCAGATAAAAGACGATGCAACACAGACAGAATAAATGAACAAATAGACAATGATGGGTCAGAGTGGTGCAGCAGGTAGTGCAGTGCCTCACAGCAAGAAGGTCACTGGTGTTCATGTTCTCCCTGTGCATGTGTGGGTTATCTCTGGGCACTCTGATACCCTCCTGCTACCAAACACATGCTTATGGGGTTCATTGGTGAACCCAGGTGTAGGTGTGTGTCTGAACAGGTGTCTCTCTATGTGGCCCTGTGATTGGTTTGTGACCAGTTCAGGGTGTATCCAGTTATTGACTTTAGATTGATCAACAAAATTAAAAACATGATCGTTCCTGCAAACAGCACACAAATGTTTGTGTGACCTTGACTCACAATCATGAATGAGCTGCTGCTGTGGACCTGTAAGTGCTTCATCCTGCATCAACCACCAACAGAAATGACATCATTAACATAAATTCATACTTTTAGACCAGTTCAACCTAATTTAATGGCAGTTCATGCTGCTATATTAATCAATAACAGTCCTCTCCAGTTTATGATCATTATAGATGTTCGTGTTAATATTAAAATAACCTCTTTATCCATGATTGTGTTTGATTATACCTCCATTATAAATAGCTTTACAACCATATTTGGAGCCTCTTGAAAGCGAGAGGCCACATCTCAAGGGGTTAACCTCACATAAATTTATATTCAGCACAGACAGATATGATGAGGAAAGATAAATAATCTGGGCATCCAATTCTGATTTTGTAGTCCCTTTGTCTCTGCCTGGATGAATACATCTCTGGGTGTATGTTTATGTGTATATACAGATATATTTTATTTGTATGCATATATGTGTATCTATAAAATGAAGAGTGTGGCTTCAGCATGCTCTGTTGTAAAGTGCCTTGAGATAATAGTTGCTATGAATTTGACCAATGCAAATAAAGTCTGATTGATAGATTGATTTATTCATATTATCAATTTAACCTGGAGAACAAACTATATATATTGATACTAAAGCAGTTTTTAAAGTCACTGCAAATTCTATTCTATTAAACAGTCTTCATATTTGCAAACCATAGCATGACATGAGAAGAGAGAAAGAATAAAAATACTCTCTCTCCTCACACTTCACCAAAGAAAAATCCTCTTACATTGTACAGATGTGTCAGGGTTTGTAAAAACTTATCTAAGAAAAAGTAGAAGCTCGACCCTGATGCAGACACCAGCAGCACATATTTATGTAAAACAAAAATGTAAAAATACAAAAAGTCTCTTACAAAAGCTCATTATGAAACAAAACTATTGTCGAGGAAAAACACCAGGAGCACACGGACTTACACAAGAGATGTGGCACAGAAGACGCATGAAGAGACAAAGACAAGAGGGACACAGAGACTCTGGACACGAGGAGAAGGACACAGGAGAGACAATCACACAGGTGAGCTCATCAGGGAAGACAAGACAGGAAGTAAAACAGGAAATAACACACAGAGGACAAAGCTACAAAATAAAACAGGAAACATCAAGTAAAAAGCTGAAGAATACAGAAACCACAGAAACCCAAATCCAAGTTAAAGATGATTTTATGATATTATCTTATGGTTTAGTTAATATAATGTAGTTCTTTAAGTTTGAGTCCCGGGGTCGAGCAAACAAAAAAAGAGTTGGTGAACCTCTGCTTTAGGGGAACAAGAGTCTTGATACTTGATAATCTTTTGTCTGATTTTCACTTCTAAAATTGTAGTTCTGATCCTCCTCTGTGTGTCTCTCCTCCCACTTCAGTGTTAAATCTCTCATCTGGAGGTCCTTCAGTGAGCCGGCTGCAGCCAGCCTGTAACAATGGTGCCCTCCAGTGTTAGCTCATGAAACAGACAAGGAGAAAGAGCAGCTCAACACCTTCTGCTCTTACCTCATGAGCTGGAAGTGTTGCTCTGTCACCCAGCCCTACTCTGACATGGGCTGCATCTCTTTTTTTTTATTACAAAATGTCAGTTTACATGTCAGTTTACATATCATTCATATTAACATATATATAACATTGAACAAAATAATTCAACATAGAGGTCAGCTAAGAAACAGGAATGTATTTAAACTTCTTAAATTATCTTTTAGTTTTCATTATTTTTCTATTCTTTTTATTTAGTTTTTCAGTGGTACTGAGATATACATTCAGATCTGTCATTTTAAATACATGAAAAGAGGGTAATTTTTTTAACCAAATCATTTTGTGTATAAAATACTCTGCAAAGATATTAATCAGATTAATAATATATATTTCATCAGTAGAAAACTTAGGGTTTTGAAAATAAAATAGTATATCAGTCTTTGTGAGTAAAGTTTCCTTTTTGAGCATTCTTGAGAGATCTTGTTGAAAGTGAAACCAAAAAGAAGTGGTGTGGAAACACTCAACAAATAAATGTTTTATAGATTCTCCTTCACATCCACAGAAAGTGCATCTGTCATTTTAATCTGGGAGGAACCGACAAATGTTTGCTTTGACAGGATAGTATCTGTGAACCAATTTAAAGAGAAACTCTTTCATTTTATTTGGGAGTACATATCTATGAGGCAACAGACATATTGTGTTCCATTGTTTTCTGTCCAGATATACTGATCTGTATTCACAAGTGGGAGTGGTGACATGCTCCAGATTTTTCTTAATAAATTTGTTTGTGCACTTTTTGTCCAAAAGATCAACACCATTAACGGAGATTGGGCTGTCAAATACAGGGAGTGTGATATTCTGAATATTTTGAGCTATGGTTATAATATTATAAGGGATTGACCAGAGAACCATATCAAACTCTTGCTGGGAGATATCAAAATTATAAATATTCAGAAATGCCTTATAACTGTACAGTTCATTATTTTCATTTAAGAGTTGTTTTATAGAGTTTATATTGTTATCAGACCAGTTATCTAAGTCTAAAGTTTTCTTTCTATGTGAAACATAAGTATTGTCCCATAAGATATAGTAATGAGGAGAGTAATTATGTTTGTAGAGAAGTTTCCAACATAGTAAAGCTTGCTGATGAAAGTTAGCAAGTTTAACTGGTAGTTTTTTTCCCACTGAGAAAGGACACTTTAAGAGAAAGTTGCCTATTTTCTGAAAAAGATAATTAGGGATTCTGTTCCATAAATTATTTGGATATTTTAAATATCTTTTAATCCAATTGATTTTATTCATTTGGTTAAAAACTTCAAAAGTTAACACATTTAGTCCTCCTTCAGCCAGAGCGTTGGTGAGAACAGTTTTTTTTTCACTTTATGGGGTTTATTTTTCCAGATAAAATTGTAAAGGATTTTATCTAGTTGGGAGCATGTGGATTTGGAGGCATATAATGAACAAAATGCATAAGAGGCTCTTGACATTCCTTCAGCTTTGCTTAACAACACCCTTCCATATATTGATAAATCTCTTGCCACCAACAATTAACTTTCTTTTTAATTGCTTCTACAACTGGAGCAGAGTTGTTATGTTCTCTCTCTTTAGAATTAATAATAATATTGATCCCTAAATAAGTTACTGAATTTTTAACTGGAATACCACAGATCTCAGTTTGATATATCTTTTTTAGGGACAAAATTTCACATTTTTTAAGTTTTAAGTTTAAACCTGAGACTTCAGAGAATTTGGAAATGGGGGATAGAGCTACTGGAACTTCATCAGCTTTTTTCACTAATATAGTTGTATCATCTGCAAGCTGTGTTATTTTGAGTTCTTTTCCAATAACATCAATTCCTTCAACAGGGCTCTGTGGAATGAGGTAATTTAATACTTGGGCAACTAGTAAGAAGATATAAGGAGAAGCTGGGCAACCTTGTCTTACACCTTTATTTATATTAAATCTATGAGATGTACCATGCAAGAGTTTCACAGAGCTGTTATTATCCTTGTAAAGTGTTTTAACAGCTTTTGTAAAGAAGTTTCCAAACTCAAAGTAAATAAATTTATGGCTGACTGTGTCAAAAGCTTTCTGAAAATCCAGAAAGAGTATTATTGGATCATCAGGGATTAAATCACAGTAACCAAATAAATCTAAAACTAATCTGATGTTATTTGAGATGTGGCGTCCTGGCATAAATCCACTTTGAGATGTTTGAATAATATCGCTTAATCCAACTTTCAGTCGTTTAGCCAGAATAGAAGCAAGTATTTTGTAGTCATTGTTTAATAAAGTAATTCCTCACCAGGTGTCAATAAGTAGTAAATCCTTATTGGGTTTTGGAATCAGTGTAATTCGACCTTGCTTCATTGAGTTAGGTAGTTCTTCCTTAATAATGGATTCATTGTACACTGCAAGTAGAAACTGTGAGACTTCATCAGAGAATGCCTGATTAAATTCTGAGGTAAGGCCATCATTTCCTGGTGATTTGTTACATTTAAGATTTTTAAGAGCCCATTGAATTTCTTCAACTGATAAACTTTCATCACATTCTTTCCTAAGGTCATCATTTGCTTTTTTCACGTTTTTCAGATGATTAAGTATATAAGAGCTATCACTACATGCATCCTCTTTATAAAGATTTTCATAAAAGTTAGATATAAAATTCGAGATGATGTAGACATTGTCATTTACCAAATCATCGATTTTCAATTTAGACAATAAATTCATTGCTGCATCTCAAAGCTCCAAAGTTTCATCCTTGCTTCCTCCACTTGCGTCTTAGTCCCGCCCACCAGAGATGCATGCCAAAGCGCGAGGAAATGAAGAGAGGAGAGAGGAAACAAGGAGATTCATTTAAAGAGAAATGAGACGTCCTCTCCTCTGCAGCGTCAAAGCAACGTCTTGTAGTGATGACGGGGTCACAGCTGGATATGCCGGTCTCGAGCGCACGGGTGAAACTGAATTAAGGAAAATAATGTAAACTCCAGGGCGCTCAACCACGTTAAATTCATATTCACTTTTACATCAATTCAACGTGAATATGTTCATGAATGAAAAAGAAAAATGTCACGTTTTCCCAGGCCCAGAATGATAGGAGTTTTAAATTGTTATATTGTGGCCACTTTGTGTTCATAAATAATGTGTTTATTCTACAAAAGCACTTAAACCCCCCTCTCTGCGCATTTATAAAGAAAAAAATGTAAAGGCCTGAGATAACAATGTACAATTCACTACTTTCTCTCCTTATTTTAGCTTGGTTAGATCACAAACATCATAAAACATGCTTTTCGTTAATGTGCATTATAATCTGCCTGACCATGGGGTCTGTTGAGGGCCAATATGTGTCAATGAGCATCTCTGTCACCTGCTAACTTTTTTAAATTAATTATTGTCCTTGTTTGCTGTTTGTAAATGTATGTATGTGCAGGGTAGACTAAAAACTGAATTGCCCTTTGGGAAAAATAAAGTTGTCTGATCTAATCTAATCTAAAATGTGTTTTTCCTGAACAGACCTGTCTACTGTAGCAGCCTCACAGTTACAGACATAAACACAAACAACAGATAAATCAGGACAGACAACAGATGGAAAACCTGGAAAGAACTGCCCCATGATAGTGTTCAATATTTTCTGTGATATCAATATGACCAGCTTAGAATTCTTATAAATGATGAATCAAATATTTCTTTGCACAGTGAAGAAAATCATACGACAGAGATATTGTCACAGTCTCAACCTTCAGCCTGCCACATTCCTGCTGCAGCCTAATCAGCTCAACTCATCTCACCTGCGCTCCTGCTCACACCTGCACCTCATCTGCTGCAATCAGGCCACCTATTTAAACCACAGCTCCACACACAGCCAGTGTCAGACTGTCTTTGCCTTCATGCTGAAAACTCCAGACCTGTCTTATGGACTTCTGCAAACCCTGAACTTGTGTTTCCTCGATTATCCCTCCTCCTGATCAGTCTCCTCGCTCCTCTCTCCCCCGTGCGCATTTTGTGCTTTGGAACGTCCTTCAATATGTCTGCTCAGAAAGTACTTGGTGTCGCAGAGAAGAGAAGAGAGAGGAGACTGCATTTTAGCTCATTGGGATGCACCCCAGGTGTGAGTAGGGTGTTTCTGCAGAGCCACCATCCACAGCTCAACATCTGGTCCACAGCTCAACATACAGGACTTCATTATTGTGAATTATCCACACTGTTAGAGTACTTTCAGATTTGTGTGTCATAGAAAGTATTTGTGTTAACTTGCTCTCCACAAGAAAAGACCACGGGACAGTTCTTAGCCAAAAATACTGCACTTGTCTCTGAATGGTATGAAAACAGCAGAAAGAGACACAGGACAAAGCTGTCACCAAGCCAGGAGTGGGAATACCATAGACATGTATAGAAAGACTAGATGGCTGGAGGTGGAGCCACGGACGTCCTCACATGGCGGCCATCTTGGTACAGGGCACATTTCTGCTCTGCTCTGCAGTACTCAACTGAGGATAAAACACCTGCTTAAACATATTCAACATACTGAGGCTTTACTTTCTAAAATCTTGACGGATTTACAAACAGGTCAGTTTATTACAAATGTTATAAGAAATGTAACATCAATATATTAATATTATGTTTTATTAAATTTTATAATCTTCTGTATGCAGTATCAAAACTACATCTGACATGTCACTGCCCCCTAGTGGACACAGAGTTGAATTACACTGACATGTAACATGAATAATAAACCTCACACAGTAACAGTATTGATATTATATATAACATTATCATTGCAATTTATACATCTTTGTGTTTGTTTATTGTCTACAAAGTTAGAGTTAATCAGTTTCACTGCAGACTTTGAATCCCCATATGTTTGAGCCATGGTCTGGATGTTTGAGCTGAGGTCCAGATGTTGATCTGTGGATGTGGCTCTGCGGCTCTGCAGAAATCCCCTGTTGCTGGTTGTAGCCAGCCGCCAACCCTAAAGCCTGTAAATGAAGGTTCATGTGAAACTACCAAAAGCTGAAATACTCAGAGTGTCCATGTGGAGCTGGCTGCAGTAACCTGACACCTTAATGATTGTGTGCATGGAAAACACATTTTGACACCTTTACTCTCATAAATACAGCCCAGTTAAAATGGCTTCAGTCTAAAACTATAATGCATATACATGCTTTGCTGTGAGAGGCAGTGATTTTATTTTTTATTTTATTTTTTTTGTGCCAACTTTTCTTTTAGTGAGGATTTATTGAGAGTTTCCAGTTTTGGAAATTCAAAGTTGATTGCTCAGACAGCCTTTAGTCCTGCCTAAAGATAATCTCTCTGAGGAGGTTAAACTTGAGTTCTGCAGTATGGCAGCATCTATTAGAGCAGTGATCACCAACTGGTGGCCCCTGGACCACATCAGGCCCCTCAAAGCTTTTCATCTGGCCCCCTAATATACAGAAAAAGATTAGGGTCACTGCAAATAAATAAATACATTTATATTTAGATAAAACTCTTTGTGACTAAAAACATCAAGACTTTTAAGAAAATCATATTTGAAAATTAAAGTAAGAACAATCAAATAAAGTATGATTTAATTTGTGGACTTTGAACTTTTCTCAGCTTTTTTCCCACAGACTTTTAATCAACTTTATCCTTTAATTTTCTCTTCTCTTCTGTTGTTCTTTTTTTGGCTCTCGTTGTCTTCAGTGTTTGGAAAATGAGAAAATGCTCAGGGTTTCTTGAATCTGGTCGCAAAGCATTTTCCAAGAAAAAACTTTCCAGACAAATGTAGTTGATGTTCTCTGTGTTACAGGGTGTTTTTATAGGTGGTATGTTTATGACAGAATAAAAAAATATATTCTTAAAATAAACTTCAGAAACCATAAACCTTATTTAAACATTTGTTTGTGTGTGGAAAACGGGTGTTAGTTTTATTGCAATGTTCATATCAGCAGTATCTGAAACTTGAAATAAAAATATGCATTTGAAGGAGATTACTTGCTTGGACATGAAATTGTTTTCTCCTAAGTTTCTCTTCTTTTTTTAAAGATTTTCTCTTATTCCTTATTTCTATCTGTTAATAAAGAAAAACTAGGAAACAGTAAAAAGAGAAAAAGGAAAACCTTTATTCACTTCACTATTTTGTAATTTTTGGAAATTTAATGTTTTTCTTACGAAACCATTTCAGTTTTTATTAATCAATTATTTTTTGACTCATTTATTTATTTATTTATTTTTATAGCTGAAATTTCACCTGTCATTTACTGTTGGCATTTTTACAGTGGACCATATTTTTGACATATTGCTTCTGAAAATTGAAGGTTTATGTTTATGTTATGTGATTTACATTCAGCAAATTTATACTGTGAATTTGAATGTGCAAAACTCCATAATCTGTATTTTACACCAATAATACCCTAAAATTGAAGGTTTTTAGTTTTTTTTTTAATGTATTTTCTGGGCATTTTGTGCCTTTATTGATAGGAGAGAGACAGTGGATAGGCTTGTGAAAGGGGGAGAGAGAGTAGGGGAAGACACTCTGCAGACTGGTCACAGGTGGGATTCGAACCTGAACCGCCAGAAGCATGTACATGGGGTGCCTGATAGCTAACCAAACCGCCAAACCAGCACCCCGGTTTTTAGATATTTCTAACATTACGCTATTTTCTTTTAAAATGTAAGAATATACCTTTGTAAAGCTTTATAATTATAACATTTTTCACATTAAAAATCTTTTTTTTTCTGTTGATTTACTGTGATGTAATGTATTTAATACAGTTTAAGACTTTTTTTGGGTTTTACAGCATTTACTGTTGCTATTTTGACTGAGTTTTTTTTGTTACAGTGCACAGTATGACTGATGTTACTTTGGTTTTATGCTTCCATCCAAAGTCATCAGCTTCAGCCTGTCTCTGTGCTTTAAAGTTAAACTGGACTGTGGATTCCAGTAAACCACGTGATTTTCCCTCAGTACAAAGTTTGGTCAAATCCAGCGAACTATGTGATGGAGGTCTCAATCTGAAACTGAAAGTGTTTCTGTTGTAGAATAACAGGAGCAGCATGCAGGCTGTTTGAGTTTGCTCTTCATCAGCAGGATACATGAGAGAGGGGCCTGGTGCTGCACTGAGAAGACCTCCAGGATCAAGGATCACCAGAAATAGCAGACAGAGACAGGCCAAAGTGTGGCTAAATTTGACTCAATAACAGAGCAACATGCAATTCATGTACTTGAAGATTTCAATAAAGAACAGAAACAGAAACAGAACAGAAAAAAAATCTGAATCTAACTTGTGATTTGTCGGTTTTAGACCAACAACAAATGCTGATACATGACTTTAGACACAATTTAGGCAGGAAAACATGTCAGTGTAGAGGTTTTGGTCATATGTAACTTCTAAATACATATTTTAAGAATTTTCCCTCAGTAAAAAGTTTGGATCAAATCTCATGCTTTCATGACTTTTTTATCAGTTTGAGACCAAAATAAAATGCTGATAAATGACTTTTAACATAAAATGCTGATAAATGACTTTTAACATAAAATGCTGATAAAGGACTTTTTTGGCCTCACACAGGGAGGGAAACATGTTAATGCAAAAGTTTACTTATATTTGATCAAAAATTTACTTTCCTCCTCCAAACATTTATGTTTCCTCTAATGCCCTAGAACAGTGTGCCTAACAGTGTGCCTAATAAAATGTCCAGTGGGTGTAAATGTTGATGTGTAATTTATTGCTGCAGCTTGTGATGCATTCACAGTTCATCTCCTTCTGTAGCAGTCATGCTGAGGACTGTGTCACTTCACTGACCTCCTACTCTTTTGTCTTACTGTTTGTCCAGTTGCTGACATCATCATCTCAGGTGATGTTACACAATATTTCTGACGTTTCTGTTAAGCTATTAAGTTTGAAAGGAAGCACAAGTCCAGATTAGATTAGTCAGCCAACCATTTATTGACAATATGTGAGGCAATACACAAATACTAAGTCACTCAGCTGCTGAGGTCTCTGATTTGCAGGCCAGAGCCTCTGACAAAGGATGTTACAATATCTTATACACTATTTATTAATTCTTTGATTTGGAGCAAAGTGTACAGAACAGGACAGCTTTGTTTAGACTCTGAGCAAAACAACACCAAGGTATCTGACATCTGTTTTCAGACAACTCTGGACCCCTTACAAACAGGTGGTTGGGTAAACTTTAACCTGGGATGAAGTTCTACCTTTAGATGCTACCCTGAGGTATTTACTCCCTTAAACAAGATGCTGATGTCTTAATATATATACATACATTTTTGTGTCATGTGATGTTGTGAGTACTGTATTTAAGGGTGTTGAACTGTCTTGTCTGCAGAGGACATCTCTCCAGGTCTCCTCTCCATGCTGAATGTTTCTGAGATAAAGAATCGTGATCCATAACACTGACTCTTGTTCTCTTCTTGCTTTCTTCTTTGTCAATTTTCCATATTTAGGAGGGACTAAAACTCACATATTTCACATACAAATTTAAAAACAAACAAAAAAAAAACTTCATGATAAGGTGAAGTTCCACAGTATTTCTGATGTTACTTTGGGTTTGTTCTTCCAAACAAAGTTCTCAGCTTCAGCCTGTTCCTGTTCTGGGGCTAAAGCAGTTTTTTGAGCTGCTCCTAATTTATCTGATGTCCCAGTGTGTCTGAGTTCACCCTCTGATTCCTGATATCAGCTCCAAAAAAGAGAGAAAAACAATCAAGATTTATCAAATCCAATTTACTGTAAACTGGACAGTTCATTCCAGTAAATGTGATGGAGGTCTCAATCTAAAAGTGAAAGTCTTTGTCGTGCAGTATAAAGGAGCAGCATGCAGACGGTGGGGCTGTCTAAGTTTGCTGTTCATCATCAGGATACATGAGAGAGGAGCCTGGTGCTGCACTGAGAAGATCTCCAGGATCATTGATGTGCACTGAGCCCTGCTCTGCTCCAAAGGTGAGTTTGTTCTACATCTTTATATTTTGTCTCAGGACATGAACAGTAAAAGTTCTGCAGGTTCTGCTTCGAGTGCTCCCTTAATCAAACTTACCTGCTGGCTGAAAACTGTCCAAGCTGACTGTAAACGGTTCACAGAGGAGACGTTCAGGGACTTCTGCTTTAAAATGGATCTTAATGTTTCAACTGACACTAATAGACACCGAGATTATCAGGTCTGAGCTACGACATGGATGCTAACAGAGCCTAAAGAAGCTTTGGGTGTCTGAGCACGACACATTTTTTCTCTTTTTTAAAGACTTCGACCTGTCTGTCAGTATTTTTGATTATTTTTTAAAGCACTCTCACACTCACTGAGGCTGAGCAGTCTCACTGGGCAGGGCCCCTCTCCTGTCAGGAACAGAACATTTACATTAGGGAGAGTTTTCTAATGAATTAATTGATTCATTTAGCCCTGTCATTTTTCACACTGTATAAAATGCCACACAAGGATAAAGATATTAACAGAAAACAGGGCATAATAATAACAATAACAATAATAATAATAACAATAACAATAATAATAATAATTATAACAATAATAATAATAACAATAGTAAAACGGTAAAGTGGAAAATAGAAGTAGTAATATGAATATAATAACTTAGTTTTAGGTTTAGAATTTAATAAGTTCTTTTACCATCACATTCACTGAAAATCTACTTTCTATACTTTCTTTACAGAACTTCTTGAACTGGCCCCGTCTTTCTCTTTTTGTTTTTCTGGCAGTTTTCCTTGTTTCTTTCCATTCATGACATTTGTGTAATGTTGTGTAATGCATTCACTCTGCACTGTAATAATTCAATATAAATATATAACAGAACAGTCATCATTCTAGTTCCATGAATTAATGAAGGAGAAAATCATTTACTTGTTCCAACTCTTTCCGCTCCTTGCCATGGACAGTGTCAACCCTTTCAGAGCTCTTTTCTATATGAAAAAAAAATCTTAACAAGAACAGTAGTTAACTGAAAATTAAACCTGCCTTGCTGAGTTCTGCTTATGTGGCAAAACTTGCAAAATAAGAATGCACTCGAATCCAGGTCAATGTTGCCAGATTTTTTTAACGAAATTAGCAACCATGTCGATACAAGCATGCCTCAGCAACCTCCACCTAAGATCACACAAACACACACACACACCCACACACACTCAGACAAATTGCTTTGTTAAACTTTCACTTGCATTTTAAAATAAAATTCTCATCCATAGTGTCACTTTTCTGCTGTCATTCTGCTTACCTGTCACTCAGATCTCCTTAAAGGTGTAGTCAGTGATGTGGGAGAAAATGAGTGGAGAGGTTGTTGATAAACTAACCAGCGTAGCTAAGGTAACCCTGACTTGTCAGACAGTAGTAGCCACAACTCAAGTGCCATTATTAATAACATCACGACAACAGTACATTTTGTCAGATTAGACAATAAGATGAATGATTGATGGCTGTTACTGTTATGTGAAGCACCACAAAGCTAATGTTGCTTACCTATCCAGCAGAAAGACTGTGACGTCCGCACCCGTTTAGGTCTTTCAACTGGCGGATTTCCCTCCACCGTCAGAAAGCAAAACCAATTAGAACTGCAACTATCGAGTAGTATGGAGTAGAAGAAGTAGCACCCAAAAGCAGACACAGCAAATGTGTTTAATTAAACAACAAAGATGATTAAATACTGTTTTGTGTTTTAACAGCCCATTTCTCCCTATTTTTCACAAACAAACTTTTTTAAATTTGGGTTTATGCATTCATTTTATGATTAATTATTATTATTCTTTTTAATTATAAAAACAAATGTTATACACATTTAAGTTGTTTTTTTGTATTTTTATTGTCAGATGTTCTTAATTTGAGATCACTTCACCATTTCCTATTCCAATAAGGTTTTGTCTATGCAGACCTTAGCCAGTTTGTATGGTGGACTCTGAGCGCCATAACTTTAAAAAGTTTCAATAGATTTGAAAGGAAATTTCAGGGAAAGTTGGCCATGGCACGTGACAGAAGAGGTACGATTTTGGTGGTGATAAAGTTCAGCTTACTTTGTTTTACACACCATGAACCATGCTCAGTCTGTCAGTGCTGTTTAGAAGAATCATCTTCATTATAATCATATTTTTTACAGTTTCCCATCCCTCTGTGAAGACACCAGAGAGCAGGGAGCAGCAGACAGAGACTACAAAGTGCACCTTTGTTTTTCAAGCATATATTTATTAATGTTCATTTAACATTAACATCCAACAATTGACAATATCAAACATTCGGCAAAGATTATATAAGAAAACAAAAACAAAACAAAAAAACTATGAAAAATAAACAAATTCATAAATAAAGATAATAATCATTAAAAAAGTATACAAACCCATAAATTACACCATACAATCCTACAGTAAGTGAAATGTTACCATTAACCACTCTCTCATTAACCCATTTCAGTTTTATCATTTTTTATAAGTTCTAAAAACATCTTCCAAATGTCATAAAATTCAGAAGCTTTCATTCTTACAATATATGTTAGTTTATCAAGAGCCAAACTCGAGGACAGATTAGTTAACCAGTAATCAAAAGAAAGGAAAGCAACATTCTTCTGACATGGAGCAGTTGATCGTTTGGCTTGCAAAAGGCAAAAGTCGACCATTTTCCTCTCCTTACAAGACAGAGAGCAGTCATCAGGATAAATGCCTGAAATACATATCTAAGGACATAAAGTTACTGGACATGACGTTACCTGAGAGACGTAATTTAAGACAGACTCCCAAAATTTTTTGAATTTTATTACAGCTCCATAAACAATGATAGGACGAACCTTGATGATTGTTACATTTATAACATAAGTCAGACATATTGGGATCAAATGTGTTCAGTTGTACAGAGGAAATATATGTCCTCATTGCCCAGTTAAATTGTAACACTCTTAAGCGGGTGTTAACTGATGGAGTGTGTGACTTTAAACATATTTTACTCTATTCAGTAACTGAGATGTCTACTCCTACATCTTTTATCCACTCCTGTCCTTTACTTTCAGAATTATCCAGATGGTTATCCACCAACATGTTACAAAACTGTGTTATCATGTTTTTGCCAAAGCAGTTCTTTATAACATTTGTTTCTAATATGGAGAGTGGGGGCTGCTGCAATAAATTCTTTAAATGAGTCATAATGAAGCTCTTAAAGGAAAAGTTCGGTTCCTGCAGCTTTTACATTGTTTATAGAATGAAGAACAACAATATACTCACCCAGAAGGCTTTCCTGATGCAAACGGTGCTTCGGGAGATATTTAGATCCAAAATCGAGCAGCGGACATCGATATAATGGTAGCCTGTAGGGCATGGATCGCCGCTCCTAAAAACTGCATTAATCGTCCAAAAACTCATGTTTTTCACCAATATTCCATCATGATTTGCTCCGAATGGACCGCCGTTGCAGCCTGTGTCTCTCCACACAGCGCTGTGTGGCTGAACTCACCTCTGAACTGAGGAGTCTGTTTACATGCTCTTCGCGCATTCGCAGTGCGGCTCAATGTTTCAGGGGAAGACAAATCGACTTCCTTCTTCCAGTTTTGTGCAAAATGGACGAATATCTATGGGATGAAGATGTTGTGGAGGAGGACTTTGAATATGATGGACGTCCTTACAGTTTGGAGCCAGATTATACAGATAAGGAGCTCTTAGAAATGAGGAAGCCATCGCAACGCTCCAGAGAGTACTGCGCATGCGCGAAGAGCATGTAAACAGACTCCTCAGTTCAGAGGTGAGTTCAGCCACACAGCGCTGTGTGGAGAGACACAGGCTGCAACGGCGGTCCATTCGGAGTGAATCATGATGGAATATTGGTGAAAAACACAAGTTTTTGGATGATTAATGCAGTTTTTAGGAGGGGCGATCTATGCCCTACAGGCTACCATTATATCGATGTCCGCTGCTCGATTTTGGATCTAAATATCTCCCGAAGCACCGTTTGCATCAGGAAAGCCTTCTGGGTGAGTAGATTGTTGTTCTTCATTCTATAAACAATGTAAAAGCTGCAGGAACCGAACTTTTCCTTTAAGTTGTAAATACTTGAAAAAGTGTTTCTGTAGTACAATTGTATATCAAATTTTGCCTTTACTTTACTTTGCCTTTAATTCATTAAAATGTTATCTTTATATACATCTTGTAGTTTTGCTATACCTGTAATGTATTGAGCTGGTTCGCTACCCTTACTCTGAAGGGGGCCGGAAGTAAAGGTGGGGGAGGATTTAGCGGTAACGGACCAGACAATGGGGTGTCCGCTATGTGAATGAACTCACTAAATGATTGACTCGTTGATACTCTGAACAATGTCCTCCTGTCAAGTTATTTCCCAACATTAGGCAGATATTACAATACCCTGATTCAACCATATTTTAACCCCAAAGTCATTTTTTTTTTGCAGGGAGGAACAGGTAATTTCCCGATATCGGGGAGAAACAAGACAACTCTGAGGAGATGCCTAAACTATATATTTTTATAAATGTCTTTTTTCAGCATTTTGTGCCTTTATTGATAGGAGAGAGACAGTGGATAGACTTGTGAAAGGCGGTGAGAGAGTAGGGGAAGACACTCTGCAAACTGGTCACAGGTGAGATTCAAACCTGGACCGGCAGAAGCAAGTACATGGGGTGCCTGGTTGCTAATCACTCCGCCAAACCAGCACCCCTCATGCCTCATCATGCCTATCTTTGTGGAATAGAATGAAAAGCATATAAAAATCTAGGTAGTATAGTCATCTATATCGTGTTTATTCTTCCTAGTATAGAAAGAGGTAGCGTTGTCCAACTAGAGATCTCCTCTGTTAATTCTGCAAACATGGGCTCACAATTGGCTGAACTAAGATTACTAATTTCAGGTGTTATTTTAATACCCAAGTATTTAAATCCATCTGTGGCATTTATAAATGGGTGGGTGGGGTGCTACTGAATTTCTTCCTGTCTTTACAAAGTGCACCTTGAATTTTAGATCATTTTACCATTACCTATTCCACTAAGGTTTTGTTTATACGAACCTTAACCAGTTTGTTTGTTGGACTCAGGGAGTCATAACTTTAAAAAGTTTCCATGGATTTGAAAGGAAATGTCAGGAGAAGTTGGCCATGGCACATGACAGAAGAGGTAAGATTTTGGTGGTGATTCTAATTCATACTTAATACAATTCAACTTCAGAAGCACCTTGTTGGAGTGTATTTCTGACATGAGTGTATTTTCTAAAGCTGAGGTGAGTGTGAGTGAGCTCTGGGCAGCATGGTGCTCTGGACTCAGTTCTGGTCCCCATCAGTCAGTCTCAGCTCATCAGTCAGTGTCAGACACACATGTTGATGCCCGAGCATCAGCAGCACTGAGGACAGCTGTGCCTCATCCTCTCTATGCTGACTTTGACTCTCAGGAGGTATTTGTCCCATGGCTTTATTTTTATTGATCAGGAACCACTGTGGAGTTTGATGATTGACCAGCATGTTTCAGAGCAGTCAATGACTTTGAGTGTTTCAACGGAAACATGTCAGAACAAGTCTGTGGACATATATGTACACATATGAGACATGATTCAGGGAATTTGGCTAAATTCAAGGCTGATGCTATTAAAAGTCCTTTGAATTTTATTGTGACTAAAACTAAAATATGAGTGACAGCAGGAGACACTGTCATCAGAGTGATGGGACAGATAAAGTTCAGCTTACTTTGTTTCACACACCATGAACCATGCTCAGTCTGTCAGTGCCTTTTAAAAGAATCATCTTCATTATAGTCATATTTTTTACAGTTTCCCATCCCCCTGTGAAGACATCAGAGAGAGACTCCTCAGGGTGAGGATGAGAGTCACACTGTGACTAATGCAATTGAGAAAGAAGACGAGCAGGAAACAATGGGCACGACTACATCGTCACCAGAAGATCAAAACTCCACCAAAGATGGAAAAGGACCCCTGAACACCACAGTTACTGATGCTGCTGTGACACCTGAACAAACAAGTGAGTAAAAACACCAATAAGAAGTATCTCCTTTAGTTTGAATGTACTCTCCTTAAAAACCATTCTGTATGAATAATCAGGGTCAATGAGGACACCATGAATGAATCACTAATCTGAGAGCCAACACCATTAACTCTTTTTTTTTTTTTTTTCAACTTGTCGTGTCCAGCATTGCAACAGCAGAATTATGGTCTGGCTGCCATATTGTGCAGAACACATTTACTTTGCCAGGAGGAGCTGTTTGTATATAAGGCTCCCCTTGAGTTTTAAGTTAAACTTTTTATTAGTGTTTTTGTTAATTCTTTTTTATTTTTTTATTTTATTTTTGTCAACGCCATATATTGCCAAGTTGGGAGATTATTGCTTGACCAAACAAGGGTGGTAATAGATAGGAGAGAGGGAAGAAAATAGACAAAAAGCGAGAGAAAAACAACAAAACAACAGTAAAGAACAAGTAAAGAACAAACAACCAGCTGCTGAACCTGAGAAGAAACCATATCCTGAGGTCTTTGACACTACAATCACAAGGAGCACCTGAGGAGAGAAGAACTGGAGAGATCATTAGCAACAATGAGCACAGCAACAGCAATTGTAGATGTATATATATACACATAAACATATATATACATAAACACAGATATCGGATCTATGGGGGCGCGGCTGAAAGTGCAGATTATTCGGATTAAGTTGTGCTTTGTGTTTAGTGATCATGCAGAGTGGTCATGCAGATGTAGCCCCACTGCCTCTAGGGGCCAGATGCACACTGAGAGGGCCCCCAGCGCCATGCAGCCAGCGCCACGAGAGAGCACAGAGCAAAGGCAGCCCGCCACAGAGCCAGGGGCGCACCAACCGAGGAGAGGGCCGGGAGAAGAGGCAAGGGGAAGCAGGAGGTAGACACCCGACTCTGCGGGGTAAGGGCCCCAGGGGCCGCAGGGGAGGGCCCAGCCCGGCACCCGGGGGAACAGAACCAGCCCAGACCGCCACTCACTGCGGGCCAGCACCCGCCCCAAGCGCCCCCCGGCCAGACTCCAGGGACCATGGAGATCCCCCCCCATGTTTCCTTGTCTAGAGGCCAGCGTCGGCCTGAGGTCACCAGGCCCCTGGCACTCACACACCAAATGCAGAGACATACACTAATTCCACACTGCACATCCACCCAACAAATTAATAGGGATGTGATGATCCATGGATACAGACCGACACACCGACCGCACAGCGATCCAACCACACAGATGCAAAGCGAAACACAGATCAACACCGCGATCCCCAACACACGCCCAAACCCCGACTGACACCTGCGCCCGCCTGCCAACGCGACCGCCCCTAAAGTTTCAAGCCCCATGCACCTAGCAAGACGAGACAGAGACAGAGCCAAATGGCTCTGCCGCACCCAGGCAAGACACGGACGACCTGACAGCAGAGGACGCCCGCCGCACGCACGACAGGAGTGCTCCACCACACAAGAGCAGCAAGCCACGCCCTCCTCCGACCCTGCAGCGCACCGACCCACGAAATCCCACAAAGCCAGGAAGCAAAACAGCGGGAGCCCAGCACCACACCGACCACCAAACAGCGAAGCAAACTCCGACCACACGGACACACAAACCGCGGCACCCAGGCGCCACAGTAGAACAAAACCACCAACACCAAGCCAGCCACTTCAATAGGCCCAACCTCAAGACACGAGAAACGCCCGGATCCAGCCCAAACCGCAGCTACACATCTCAGGCCCGACAGAACACAGTCAAACGCCGGAGGCCAACAACAAAGATCAAACGTTAGCCCAGCTACCCCAACCACAGTGCCGCACCACCACCCGACACAACAAACAAACACCACAGCGGAACGACAAGACCCACAAGGCAACAGCGGGGGCAAAAAAAAAAAAAAACCCACCCGAACCGAGCCCGCCCCAACTCCACAACACGACTAGACCACAGAGATGGCCACAATCCTCCACAAACCACCACACCCAAAGGCCAGCACACTGCCCCACACCCCAGCAACAAAGCCACCAAAATCGTCCCGCATCCCCGCCCCAGGTCAAATGCAGCCGATCCTGCCCAGCAAGCACACAGCACCGCCCCAAATCGATCGAAGGCCCCCAAACCGCCCCGCACCGAAATCAAACTGCGCCAGACCCCACGACACCGGCAAACACCGCATCCCCGTCCAAAGAATCAACACCGCACAGTCCCGAAACTGGTGACCCACACCCCCACATATTAATTACACAACGACACAACAACACAACAACATAACGCACCAGGAAACTTCCACCTCTGTTTCCCCCCTCCGATTCAGATTCAGATTCAGATTCAGAGCCTTTATTGTCATTGTCACAAAGAACAATGAAATTACGTTTGGAGCATCCATACAAAAAAGTGCAATCCATATAAATAAATAAATTCTCCAGTGTGTAAACACTTCACTCAGACTGACATCAGTACGGCGATAAAGTAAAGTGCAGAGCAGGGTCCATCATATACCTGAGAAGATCATCGGTTGTGGGTGTGTGTGTGTGTGTGTGTGTGTGTGGGGGACATGGAGAGAGAGTTGTGATGGTGATGTACTGCAACAATGCATACCAGTTCATGCTATTAGTGGTGAATGTGGATTACTGTCCATGAGTGGGGGGCAGAGAGGGGAGGGGGTTAGAGTTCAGAAGCCTCACAGCCTCTGGATACAGGCTGCTGGTCAGTCTGGATGTTCTTGCCTGTATTGACCTGTACCTTCTCCCTGAGGGCAGCAGACGGAAAAGTTGGTGGGCTGGATGGTGCTGGTCGTGCAGGATGTTGTGCACTCTCCTCAAACAGCGAGTGGAGTAGATGGTGCTGATCTCTGGGAGAGTCATTCCAATGATTCTCCCTGCGCAGTCGTGGGTAAACAGCGTGTAGAGCAGGGGGCTCAGAACACACCCTTGAGGGGCTCCGGTGTGAAAGGATAACTTCGGTTCCTGCAGCTTTTACATTGTTTATAGAATGAAGAACAACAATATACTCACCCAGAAGGCTTTCCTGATGCAAACGGTGCTTCGGGAGATATTTAGATCCAAAATCAAGCAGCGGACATCGATATAATGGTAGCCTGTAGGGCATGGATCGCCGCTCCTAAAAACTACATTAATCGTCCAAAAACTCATGTTTTTCACCAATATTCCATCATGATACATTCCGGATGATCCACCATTGCAGTCTGTGTCTCTCCACACAGCAAATGTGTTTAATTAAACAGAAAGATGATTTGATACTGTTGTATGTTTCATCATTCCATTTTCCCTATTTTTGATTAAACAAAATTTTACGCTTTTTAAATATGGGTTTTTGTAGACATTCAAGTATGACTTTTTAAATCAAAAAAGCATTACTATACATATTTAAGTTTTTTTTTTGGTGTTTTTTATTTTAAAAAATGTTCTTAAAGGTGCAGTGTGTAGAATTTGGCAGCATTTCTCTGAACAGAAACGGTGAAAACAGGATATAGCATTTCTATTTGTATGTAAAGTCCGTCAAAATAGGAGAACAGTCATCACCATAAAATGTTTTTCTTTTTATTTAGTTCGACAATTTTTAAAAAACATTACCGCGGGATGCGGTAAATCTGAGACAGAGCAGTTTTCCACGTTTCACAAATCATAATGCCTGAGAACTTCAGAAACACCTTGTTGGAGTGTATTTCTGACATGAGTGTATTTTCTAAAGCTGAGGTGAGTGTGAGTGACCTCTGGGCAGCATGGTGCTCTGGACTCAGTTCTGGTCCCCATCAGTCAGTCTCAGCTCATCGGTCAGTGTCAGACACACATGTTGATGCCCGAGCATCAGCAGCACTGAGGACAGCTGTGCCTCATCCTCTCTATGCTGACTTTGACTCTCAGGAGGTATTTGTCCCATGGCTTTATTTTTATTGATCAGGAACCACTGTGGAGTTTGATGATTGACCAGCATGTTTCAGAGCAGTCAATGACTTTGAGTGTTTCAACGGAAACATGTCAGAACAAGTCTGTGGACATATACATGTATGTACACATATGAGAAATGATTCAGGGAATTTGTCTAAATCCAAGGCTGATGCTATTAAAAGTCCTTTGAGTTTCATTGTGACTAAAACTAAAATATGAGTGACAGCAGGAGACACTGTCATCAGAGTGATGGGACAGATAAAGTTCAGCTTACTTTGTTTTACACACTATGCCCTGTTCTCAGTCTCAGTGCTTTTAAAGAATCATCATTATAATCATATTTTTTTTTACAGTTCCTCATCCCTCTGTGAAGACACCAGAGAGCAGGGAGCAGCAGTCAGAGACTCCTGATGGTGAGGATGAGGGTCACACTGTGACTAATGCAATTGAGAAAGAAGACAGACAGGAACCAATGGACACAACACATTTTTTTTTTTCAAAGAGAAATATATACTTTATTTTTTCTAGCTCTTTTAAAATTTGCAGTGCTTAACAACACTTATTAATAAAGAAACTAATAAAATTTAAACTAAATCATAAAAGTTCGTCTTGCAGGCTAATGGCCTTTTAAATCTTCGTTAGTGACTAAATGGGCGGGGGAGATTACTTACCACACACGCTGGTGCCCAAACCCTGCACTCACTCACACACTGCAACCAAAGAAAGGAAAGAAAACATGCCTTGTGAGAAAAATTAAAGGTGCTAACAATCTTTACACACAATTGAAGGAAAGTGAGGTGCAGGTTACAGCCCCATACATACTTGTTGTTGGAGTTAAAATTCAGGCATGAGGGACAAAATTGTCCTCCTCTCCAAGGTACTACAATTTTAACTTTTCTTTCTCAAAAAGGTTTTCATCTCCATCCAGTCTTAAGTTATTTTATCTGTCATATCATGATATGCTGCCTTATTTAATAACCAAAAATGTGCTGAACAGTTCTGGAGCTTTTTCCAAACAAAAGGGCCTTTATTGAAATAAACTGTCCTGTTACCTCGGGAATGTGCTGCTAATCACTGCTCCAGGTTGATGGTCTCCCTGAACTCCTCTGTGCAGGCCCATTACACATCTGAAGCCTACAGCAGCTCACCTTGAGTGAGCCCCTGTTTGAATTGTTGTGGAAATTTCTTGATCCGACCATAGAGAGTCAAAAATCAAGACAAAGGTAGCAATGTACCAAGTTTGATTCTGATGAGAAGGAACAACACAATGGCCTAATCAAAGATGTGACTGTCTCAGAGTTTAGCTCGTCTTTACACAGTTTGAACATTTATTGCTTCAGTTGATGACTGTGTTTCAACCTTCATATTAAAAAGATGATCATTAGGACCTTTTTGGTATAATTGGTTTATTATTCATCAGAATCGTGTCCTATGAAATACTTGATTGTGTGTCAGTGTACCTACAAGAATTGATGCTGGTTTTAACTGAAATGGAAGTTACACCAAATTGTGAAGTGATGCAAAATAAACAAAAGGTACAAAGATTAAAAAATATTCTCATATTACCGCATTTTCACACTTGCCTGAGGTTTTAATGGTCTTTAACAGCACTGACTTATATAAAACATTTCAAATAAAAAAAATTTAAAGGAAAATCTGAAACTTCATCACAAAAAATGTCTTTCTGACTATGTAGAGATACAAAATTTCACTGTCAATACATTAAATTAAATAGCAGCCCTAATATACAAATTTAAAATTGCTTTTATTGATTAAAAATCATTGTGTTTGTGGTAAAGAACAGGGATTGATGTAAGGTAACACATATTTATCTCTACAGAATCACAACTGGAGAATCTGTTGGAGAAACTGGGACTGCAGCATCACTTTCAGGAGAAGCTAACCCTCAGCAAAATCCTGAAGATTCAGAAGAAAACCATCACTGATGAAGCCCCCAAGTGTAATTCAGATCTTCCATGGTATTTTCTAAAGAAACTGATGATGGTTAATGTGGGAGCTAGGAATGTAAAGTTTACAGCTGAATGTAATTCAGCCTGTGAAGATGTTTCAGATGAAGCAGAGTTTGATTTTGATGATCTTGTTGGTAGTCTGCAGTCTGATGACATGGTGAACCCCCTTGACATCATCACTGCTCTCTTTCTGTGTTCTGATGGTTTTGTTCAGCAAGAGCTGGCCCTCAAAATGTCCATGTGTCAGTTCTCAGTGCCTCTGCTACTTCCTAACTGTGACACAAAGCAGTGCACACTGATGCTTTGGGCCATGAGAGACATAGTGAAGAAGTACAGACCTTCATCTCTGTCAGAGTCTAAGGGCTTTATTGAAGACAGGATTGTTGTCTCTGAACTTCCAATGGTTTCTTTTCTCAGACTAGGTAAGTGCTCGTTGTCTAAGTCAGAGATCCTTAACAAGCTTCTGAGTAATCCTCAGCAGTATCACGATACATTTGTACATCATGACTTAGAAAATGGTGACTGTCCAAGACAAATATCCAATGGACTGACTGAAATCTCCTGGTATCTACCCTGTGGGAACAAAAACATGGATGTTTTCAGTGAGCCGGTGGCTGTAGCTAACCTTCGTGGGGACATTGCTTCATTTGAAACACAGTTTGCTTTTTTGTGTCAGACATCTGCAGCAGTTTTTGTGTTTTTTGACAGTTTGGACTCAGAGTGCAAGATGCTTAAAAACAAACACCACAAGGCACAGATCTGCCTTATAGGTAACCCCCAAAGCTTGAAATTCAATAAGGTTGCTTTTCAGAAGGTGGAAAAGGAGCTGAACTTGAAAAACAGCAACATCCTTTTGAAGGTGAAGAAAATGAATGATGCAGACTTCATCAATAATCTGCGTAAAGCAGTCAACAGTGTGGTGGAGAACTCAGCAGTGAAGATGAAAATTGAGCAGATGGCTGACATTGCCCATGAACTTGAAATCAGGGTAGATGAAGACTCTGAGATGTGTCAGGCTGCAAAGAGAAATGCAGATGCCATCACTGCACAAATTCAAGATATCCTGAAATACAAAGAAGAGCAGCTACCATTGCAAGGCCAAATATGGAAAGACTTAACTTACCTGGAGAAGGAAATGTGTTGACTCCGAAAAGCCCCATCAGAAAACATAGAAAACTACAAAAGTGATCTTCTGAAGGAGCAAGCAAAGCTTCGAGCACAACAGAACTCTTATGATATGTCTGACGCCATGACATGTTTCATCAACGCAATATCAAGACCTGGTGATGAGAGGTGTTACTTCTTGAAATGGATGCGAATGAACCTTGATAATCTGTCTCGAGTGAAGCTGTCTGGCCTCAGAGAGGCTTACAAAAACAAAAACAAAAGTCTTGAAAACAAAGAGGAAATAAAAAAAATTGACCAACAGCTGTCCAACAGCTCACTTGGGACTGAACACTTCTTCCGTGAAATGGGTCAGATCTATGAAGCTTCTATCTCTCTCCCAGAAACACATCCATCATGCAGAAGGTTTGCAAATCTGCCCAAACTGTGTGCAGGGTTGTTGCTTGATGGATTTCCTCTTGAGCTCGTAGATGGTGATGCCTCCAACATTCCTCTCAGATGGGTGACTGATGTTCTGTCTCAGCTCAATGACATGGTTCCTCCTCAGAGCAAGATTCTGGTGGTTACAGTTCTTGGAGTTCAGAGCACAGGGAAGTCTACTCTCCTGAACACCATGTTTGGAGTCCAGTTTGCTGTCAGCAGTGGTCGATGCACCAGAGGTGCCTTCATGTTGCTCATCAAAGTAGATGAAGATGTCAAAGACAGACTCAACTGTGACTATTTGGTGATCATTGACACTGAAGGCTTGAAGTCACCAGAGCTTTCAAAACTTGACAACAGCTATGAACATGACAATGAGCTTGCAACACTTGTTGTGGGGTTGAGTAATATCACCATCATCAATATTTCAATGGAGAACTCCACAGAAATGAAGGACATCCTACAGATAGTTGTGCATGCCTTCCTCAGAATGAAATCTGTGAGAAGAACACCCAAATGTCAGTTTGTTCACCAGAACGTGGCAGATGTATCAGCCCCTGAGAAGAACTTACGAGAAAGAGAGCTGCTGCTGGAACAGTTAAATGAGATGACTCAGGCAGCTGCCAGAATGGAAAACAAATACTTCAAGAGCTTCACTGAAGTGATGGAGTACAGTCCAGACACTGGGAACTGCTATGTCCCAGGCCTCTGGAATGGGAGCCCACCAATGGCACCAGTTAATGCAGGGTACAGTGAGGCTGTCTATGAGCTCAAGAAAAACATCCTCAAAAGTTTGAGAGAGTCTTCTTCTAGTAATCTGTTGGAGTTTATTGAGTGGACAACAAGCCTGTGGAATGCTGTCAAACATGAAAACTTCATCTTCAGCTTCAGAAACAGCCTGGTGGCAGATGCATACATGAGGCTTTGCACAGAATTCAACAAATGGGAATGGGAATTCAAAAAAGAAATGTACTCATGGATACAAACTGCTGAAACTAAGTTATCTAACTTTGGCAGAGTGAAATCTGAGTTTTCTGACATTGAAGATTTACTCTCAAAGTTGAAAGGTGTCTGCTTGGGAGAAAAGGCTCCTTGAAAATCTGGAAAAGTACTTCAAGCAGACTGAGGGTCATGTCCATCTTGTTGAAGCCTACAGAGAGGACTTTGCCAACAGTGCAAAGAGTCTTTGTAGAGAAATGCAAAGATCTGTCCATAACCAACTCACAACTGCAACAGCTGTCAGAAGAGGAATGGAGAAACTTGACAGAATCAAGAAGGAACACACAGATACAGTGGGGGAGAGGGTACAAGCATTGATCGAAGACTGCCGTAAGAGAAAAGTGGACATGACAGAGAAAAAGTTAGACCAAGAATTCGACAAGATGTGGAATAAAATGTTAAATGAAATTTTGTGCTTCAAACAAAAGCCCAAAGATATCACAGTTAATGTAAGCTACCACCTGAGAGAGAACCTATCACACAAGGGAGGAGCCAATGAGTTACTCAGCCAAAAACAGCTCAGAGATTGTGGACTTGATCTTTTTAAATATATGACCTCTGATGGGTGTCTCAAGAAGGCTTGGCGTGGAGTCAAAAAATATTTCAACATAATGATCACATTACGACACTGCAAAGCATAGCTAACAGTATCATTATTGAATGCAAACAATCTGTGAACATGACAGTGAACAGAAAGAATGACTATCACAACAATTTCATCCTGGAGATCCTTCACATGATTGATGAGAGGCTGAACAAACACAAAAAAGAGAAGATAGAGATTGAGTTTGAGGTTTCTCTGAAACAGCACATCTGTGGATTTGCATCCAGAGAATTTCAGAGAATGCACGAAGATTTCATCCAAAGGAACGATCCCTTCACATGTCTCAATGAAAACAAAGAGAGGTTTCGTTCCAACTTCAAGGACGAGTTCACCAACCAAAACCAGTGCAAGAAGAGAGCAGAAGAATTCACAGACCACTGTTTGGCGCCCGCTGTGTTAGACTTTATCTACAAATCTTTGGGCCCTGATATCACTGGAGAAATGGGGACAAGGTTCCTGTTCAGCACACGGATGTCCTTCCAGTACTCAGTCTTAATGGATCTAATAAAAAAAGATAGTTTTGAAGACTATCACAGCTACATCTGCTCATATGAGAGGTACATCAAGAAGTGGATCCATGATGAGATGCTGAAACTCCTGACCAAGGAGACTTTATCAGAGTTTGAGGACCGACATCTCAGATCAAGTATCAAGAGCATTAATGATGCAGTGCTCAAAGCTCAGGAAGAAAAAGGGGCAGACCTGCAGAAACTGATTGAAGATATCTGTCAGGAACTAGGTACAAAACTGGTCATTTCTGAGGATGCTCTTGGTCCTTTTAAGATTCTGACCAATGTCAAGCCAGAAGAGTTTGCTCAGTGGCTCACTGTGTGTGTGGAGGACATGGAGGAAAAACTTAGAAAGAATTTAAAGGAGACCAGCATTGAAGACAAGCTTGAACATCTTCATGTAAACCCTGAGCATGAGCTCTTTAAAAAAGTCATTGGGTGTAGCGAAGTGTGTCCATTCTGCAAAGCACCCTGTGAGGCAGGAGGAAGTGATCACAGAGAGCATTTTACTTCTCTGCACCGGTCGGGAGGTCTCGGTGGATATAGTTCAGTGGTGACCGACAAACTTGTCGTAGACATATGCACTACAGGGGTGAGCAGTAGTGAGCGTTCTTTTCACTGTGATGACACAAATAATGAGAGCCACCTTTACAAGGAGTACAGAAAAATTTACCCAGACTGGAAAATCGCTCCTGATGAATCCCTGGAGGCTTCAGACTACTGGAAATATGTTATGAACAAGTTCAACAAGGAATTTGCTGAAATATATGACGCAGTGCCTGCTGATATTCCAGATTCTTGGACAACCATCACACCAGAGGATGCAATAAAAAGTCTCAAGAGTTCATTTGGTGTTAAATGAGACTGTAACAACATCCCTCTGATGTGGATTGTTTGAGCTCATGGAGAATCTTCTACGGAAAAGTCAAAGAAAATCACAAGAAGTCAAAGATTGTTTATGGAGGCAGACAGAGATATCAGGAAAGAGAGATTTTACAACTGACACTTAAAGTATAAAAAACAGACCCATCATCACTCTTACGAGAGGTTAAATTACACATTAATCATGAATGTCTGCTTTCAGTCAATGTTTTGGTTGATTAGGATGTTTTTCTGAGTCACAGCACAGATGTAGACCCACAGTTATCATATTAACTCTTTTAAACCTTGATTTATGGTCATTTAATATCTGGACTTGTGTAGCTAATCAGTTCTTTAAATCTGCTGCTGAGTAGATTATCTCACTGAACAAATGTTTGAACTTTTACTTTGTGTTTTTATATTTTAAGAAACCATCAGCTGATCTTCTCAGTTACTGTTTTTATTATCTTCTGATGTTTGTTTTTGTTTAAAGAACATCTTTGAAAATGATCTTTAACAAGATGTTATTGTGAAGAATTGAGAAGCAGGTTTTGCTCTTGTGTGTGAAGTTTTACTTTAATAATCATCACAGTTAAACTTTTTTCTCATGAATTACAAATTTCCTTCTTCGTATCTTAAAGCAGTTTTCTGTGAAAATAAATGTCCTTTAAATTTGGGGCTTTTAATGTTCATGACACAAATGAAAAAGTATTTCATCACTCAGAACTTTCACTTTTTTTTTGATTTTTGAAGTTCAGCTTTTCTGACTTTTATTTTCAGAGAAGTGTAAAGATGATTAATGCTGAATGATGTGTCATCACCATATGTACTGTTTTTGTTGATGCACTTAATAAAGATGTTTGATCAAGATCACAGCTGAGTTTTCAATTCAATTCAAAGTTTATTACAGAATCATGGTCCAGATAAAAGACGATGCAACACAGACAGAATAAATGAACAAATAGACAATGATGGGTCAGGGTGGTGCAGCAGGTAGTGCAGAGCCTCACAACAAGAAGGTCACTGGTTTTCATGTTCTCCCTGTGCACGTGTGGGTTATCTCTGGGCACTCTGATACCCTCCTGCTACCAAACACATGCTTATAGGGTTCATTGGTGAACCCAGGTGTAGGTGTGTATGAACATTTGTCTCTCTATGTGGCCCTGTGATTGGTTTGTGACCAGTTCAGGGTGTATCCAGTTATTGACTTTAGATTGATCAACAAAATTAAAAACATGATCGTTCCTGCAAACAGCACACAAATGTTTGTGTGACCATGACTAACAATCATGAATGAGCTGCTGCTGTGGACCTGTAAGTGCTTCATCCTGCATCAACCACCAACAGAAATGACATCATTAACATAAATTCATACTTTTAGACCAGTTAAAACTAATTTAATGACAGTTCATGCTGCTATATTAATCAATAACAGTCCTCTCCAGTTTATGATCATTATAGATGTTTGTATTAATATTAAAATTACCTCTTTATCCATGATTGTATTTGATTATACCTCCATAATAAATAGCTTTACAACCATATTTGGGCCCTCTTAGCGAGAAGCCACATCTCAAGGGGTTTACCTCACATAAATTTATATTCAGCACAGACAAATATGATGAGGACAGATCAATAATCTGGGGATCCAATTCTTATTTTTAGTCCCTTTGTCTCTGCCTAGATGGATACATCTCTGGGTGTATGTTTATGTGTATATACAGATATATTTTTATTTGTATGCACATATGTGTATCTATAAAATGAAGAGTGTGGCTTCAGCATACTCTATTGTAAAGTGCCTTGAGATAACACTTGTTATGAATTTGGTCAATGCAAATGAAGACTGATCTTTATCAATTTAACCTGGAGAACAAACTATATATTTTGACACTAAAGCGGTTTTTAAAGTCACTGCAAATACTGTTCTATTAAACAGCCTTCATATTTGCAAACCACAGCATGACATAATGAGAGAGAAAGGATAAAAATACTCTCTCTCTTCAAAGAAAAATCATCTTACATTGTACAGATGTGTCAGGCTTTGTAAAAACTTATCTAAGAAAAAGTAGAAGTTCTACCCTGATGCAGACACCAGCAGCACATATTTATGTAAAACAAAAATGTAAAAATACAAAACAAAGTCTCTTACAAAAACTCAATATGAAACAAAACTATCTTCGAGGAAAAACACCAGGAGCACACGGACTTACACAAGAGATGTGGCACAGAAGACGCATGAAGAGACAAAGACAAGAGGGACACAGAGACTCTGGACACGAGGAGAAGGACACAGGAGAGACAATCACACAGGTGAGCTCATCAGGGAAGACAAGACAGGAAGTAAAACAGGAAATAACACACAGAGAACAAAGCTACAAAATAAAACAGGAAACATCAAGTAAAAAGCTGAAGAATACAGAAACCACAGAAACCCAAATCCAAGTTAAAGATGATTTTATGATATTATCTTATGGTTTAGTTATTATAATGTAGTTCTTTGAGTTTGAGTCCCGGGGGTCGAGCAAACAAAAAAGCGTTAGTGAACCTCTGCTTTAGGGGAACAAGAAACCATTAAAAATATTTTGTCTGATTTTCACTCCTAAAATTGTAGTTTTGATCCTCCTCCGTGTGTCTCTCCTCCCACTTCAGTGTTAAATCTCTCATCTGGAGGTCCTTCAGTGAGCCGGCTGCAGCCAGCCTGTAACAATGGTGCCCTCCAGTGTTAGCTCATGAAACAGACAAGGAGAAAGAGCAGCTCAAGACCTTCTGCTCTTACCTCATGAGCTGGAAGTGTTGCTCTGTCACCCAGCCCCACTCTGACATGGGCTGCATCTCTTTTTTTTTATTTGTAAAATGTCAGTATACAGATACATGTCAGTTTACATATCATTTATATTAACACATATATAACATTGAACAAAAGAATTCAACATAGAGGTCAGCTAAGAAACAGGAATGTATTTAAACTTCTCAAATAATCTTAGTTTTCATTATTTTTCTATTCTTTTGATTTAGTTTTTCAATGGTACTGAGATATACATTCAGATCTGTCATTTTAAATACATGAAAGGAGGGTAATTTTTTTTAACCAAATCATTTTGTGTATAAAATACTCTGCAAAGATATTAATCAGATTAATAATATACATTTCATCAGTAGAAAACTTAGGGTTTTGAAAATAAAATAGTAAATCAGTCTTTGTAGTAAAGTTTCCTTTTTGAGCATTCTTGAGAGATCTTGTTGAAAGTGAAACCAAAAAGAAGTGGTGTGGAAACACTCAACAAATAAATGTTTTATAGATTCTCCTTCACATCCACAGAAAGTGCATCTGTCATTTTAATCTGGGAGGAACCGACAAATGTTTGCTTTGACAGGATAGTATCTGTGAACCAATTTAAAGAGAAACTCTTTCATTTATTTGGGAGTACATATCTATGAGGCAACAGAAATATTGTGTTCCATTGTTTTTTGTCCAGATATACTGATCTGTATTCACAAGTGGGAGTGGTGACATGCTGCAGATTTTTCTTAATAAATGTATTTGTGCACTTTTTGTCCAATAGATCAACACCATTAACAGAGACTGGGCTGTCAAATACAGGGAGTGTGATATTCTGAATATTTGGAGCTATGGTAATAATATTATAAGGGATTGACCAGAGAACCATATCAAACTCTTGTTGGGAGATATCAAAATTATAAATATTCAGAAATACCTTATAGCTGTACAGTTCATTATTTTCATTTAAGAGTTGTTTAACAGAGTTTATATTGTTATCAGACAAGTTATCTAAGTCTAAAGTTTTCTTTCTATGTGAAATATAAGTATTGTTCCATAAGATACAGTAATGAGGAGAGTAATTATGTTTGTAGAGAAGTTTCCAACATAGTAAAGCTTGCTGATGAAAGTTAACAAGTTTAACTGGTAGTTTTCCCACTGAGAAAGGACACTTTAAGAGAAAGATGAGGTCGCCTATTTTCTGAAAAAGATAATTAGGGATTCTGTTCCATAAATTATTTGGATATTTCAGATATCTTTTAATCCAATTGATTTTATTCATTTGGTTACAAACTTCAGAAGTTACCACATTTAGTCCTCCTTCAGCCAGAGCGTTGGTGAGAATATTTTTTTTTTTTTCACTTTATGGGGTTTTATTTTTCCATATAAAATTGTAAAGGATTTTATCTAGTTGGGAGCATGTGGATTTGGAGCCATATAATGAACAAAATGCATAAGAGGCTCTTGACATTCCTTCAGCTTTGCTTAACAACACCCTTCCATATATTGATAAATCTCTTGCCAACCAACAATTACATTTCTTTTTAATTGCTTCTACAACTGGAGCAAAGTTGTTATGTTCTCTCTCTTTAGAATTATTAATAATATTGATCCCTAAATAAGTTACTGAATTTTAACTGGAATGCCACAGATCTCAGTTTGATATATCTTTTTTAGGGACAAAATTTCACATTTTTTAAGTTTTAAGTTTAAACCTGAGACTTCAGAGAATTTGGAAATGGTGGATAGAGCTACTGGAACTTCATCAGCAGTTGTCACAAATATTGTTGTATCATCTACAAGCTGTGTTATTTTTAGTTCTTTTCCAATAACATCAATTCCTCCAACAGGGCTCTGTGTAATGAGGTAATTTAATATTTGGGCAACTAGTAAGAAGATGTAAGGAGAAGCTGGGCAACCTTGTCCTACACCTTTGTTTATATTAAATCTATGAGATGTACCATGTAAGAGTTTCACAGAGCTGTTATTATCCTTGTAAAGTGTTTTAACAGCTTTTGTAAAGAAGTTTCCAAATTCAAAGTAAATAAATTTATGGCTGACTGTGTCAAAAGCTTTCTGAAAATCCAGAAAGAGTATTATTGGATCATCAGGGATTAAATCACTGTAATCAATTAAATCTAAAACTAATCTGATATTATTTGAGATGTGGCGTCCTGGCATAAATCCACTTTGAGATGTTTGAATAATATCGCTTAATCCAACTTTCAGTCGTTTAGCCAGAATAGAAGCAAGTATTTTGTAGTCATTGTTTAATAAAGTAATTCCTCACCAGTTGTCAATAAGTAGTAAATCCTTATTGGGTTTTGGAATCAGTGTAATTCAACCTTGCTTCATTGAGTTTGGTAGTTCTTCCTTAATAATGGATTCATTGTACACTGCAAGTAGAAACTGTGAGACTTCATCAGGGAATGGCTGATTAAATTCTGAGGTAAGGCCATCATTTCCTAGTGATTTGTTACATTTAAGATTTTTAAGAGCCCATTGAATTTCTTCAACTGATAAACTTTCATCACATTCTTTCCTAAGGTCATCATTTGCTTTTTTCACATTTTTCAGATGATTAAGTATATAAGAGCTATCACTACATGCATCCACTTTATAAAGATTTTCATAAAAGTTAGATATAAAATTCGAGATGATGTAGACATTGTCATTTACCAAATCATCGATTTTCAATTTAGACAATAAATTCATTGCTGCATCTCAAAGCTCCAAAGTTTCATCCTCGCTTCCTCCACTTGCGTCTTAGTCCCGCCCACCAGAGATGCATGCCAAAGCGCAAGGAAATGAAGAGAGGAGAGAGGAAACAAGGAGATTCATTTGAAGAGAAATGAGACGTCCTCTCCTCCGGAGTGTCATATAAAGTGACGTCTTGTAGTGATGATGGCATCACAGCTGGATATGACGGTCTCGAGTGCACAGGAGAAACTGAATTAAGGAAAATAATGTCAACTCCAGGGCACTCGACTGTGGTAAATTCATATTCATTTATACATCAATTCAACGTGAATATGTACATGAACGAAAAAGAAAACTGTCACGTTTTCCCAGGCCCAGAATGATAGGAGTTTTTAATTGTTATATTGCAGCCACTTTGTGTTCATAAATAATGTTTTTATTCTACAAAAACACTTAAACCCTCCTCTCTGCGCATTTATAAAGAAAAAATGTAAAGGCGTGAGATAACAATGTACAATTCACTACTTTCTCTCCTTATTTTAGCTTGGTTGTATCACAAACATCATAAAACATGCTTTTCGTTAATGTGCATTAGAATCTGCCTGACCATGGGGTCTGTTGAGGGCCGATATGTGTCAATAAGCATCTCTGTCACCTACTGACTTTTTTAATTTATTATTGTCCATGTTTGCTGTTTGTAAATGTATGTATGTTCTGGGTAGATTAAAAACTGAATTGCCCTTTGGGGTAAATAAAGTTGTCTGGTCTAATCTAATCTAAAATGTGTTTTCCTGAACAGACCTGTCTGCTGTAGCAGCCTTACAGTTACAGACATAAACACAAAGAACACAGATAAATCAGGACAGACAACAGATGGAAAAACTGGAAAGAACTGCCCCGTGATAGTGTTCAATATTTTCTGTGATATCAAAAAGACCAGCTTAGAATTCTTTTAAATGATGAGTAAAATATTTCTTTGCACAGTGAAGAAAATCAAACAACAGAGATATTGTCACAGTCTCAACCTTCAGCCTGCCACATTCCTGCTGCAGCCTTATCAGCTCAACTCACCTCACCTGCGCTCCTGCTCACACCTGCACCTCATCTGCTGCAATCAGGCCACCTATTTAAACCACAGCTCCACACACAGCCAGAGTCAGACTGTCTTTGTCTTCATGCTGAAAACTCCAGACCTGTCTTACGGACTTCTGCGAAGCCTGCACTTGTGTTTCCTCGATTATCCCTCCTCCTGATCAGTTTCCTCGCTCCTCTCTCCCCCGTGCGCATTTTGCGCTTTGGAACGTCCTTCAATATGGCTGCTCAGAGAGTAGTTGGTGTTGCAGAGAAGAGAGGAGAGAGGAGACTGCATTTTAGCACATTGGGATGCACCACAGGTGTGAGTAGGGTGTTTCTGCAGAGCCACCATCCACAGCTCAACATCTGGTCCACAGCTCAACATACAGGACTTCATTATTGTGAATTATCCACACTGTTAGAGCACTTTCAGATTTGAGTGTCATACAAAGTATTTGTGTTAACTTGCTTTCCACAAGAAAAGACCATGGGACAGTTCTTAGCCAAAAATACTGCACTTGTCTCTGAATGGTATGAAAACAGCAGAAATAGACACAGGACAAAGCTGTCACCAAGCCAGGAGCGGGAATACCATAGACATGTATAGAAAGACTAGATGGCTGGAGGTGGAGCCACGGACGTCCTCACATGGCGGCCATCTTGGTACAGGGCACATTTCTGCTCTGCTCTGTAGTACTTAACTGAGGATAAGACACCTGCTTAAACATCTTCAACATACTGATGCTTTACTTTCTAAAATCTTGACGGATTTACAAACAGGTTTATTACAAATGTTAGAAGAAATGTAACATCAATATATTAATATTATTTTTTTATAAAATTTTATAATCTTCAGTATGCAGTATTAAAACTACATCTGACATGTCACTACCCCCTAGTGGGCACAGAGCTGAATTACATTGACATGTAACATGAATAATAAACCTCACACTGTAACAGTATTACTGTTTTTGTTAATATTATTATTATTTGCAATATACAAATCTTTGTTTTGCATTTATTGTCTACATCATTAGAGTAAATCAATTTCACCACAGACGTCAAATCCCTGTAAGCTGAGCTGTGGATGTGGCTGTGCGGCTCTGCAGAAATCTCCTGTTGCTGGTTGTAGCCAAACTTAATGCGTGTCATGAAGGTCCTTGTGAAACTACCAAAAGCTGAAAAACGCAGAGTGTCCATGTGGAGCTGGCTGCAGTAACCTGACACCTTAATGATTGTGTGCATGGAAAACACATTTTTACACCTTTACTCTCATACATGCAGCCCAGTTGAAAATAGCTTCAGTCTAAAACTATAATGCATATATGTGCTTTACTGTGAGAGGGGGAGATTTTTTTAATTGCTCCAGCTTTTCTTTTAGTGAGGATTTATTGAGAGTTTCCAGTTTTTCAAATTCAAAGTTGATTGCTCAGACGGCCTTTAGTCCTGTCTAAAGATAATCTCTCTGAGGAGGTTAAACTTGAGTTCTGCAGTATGGCAGCATCTATTAGAGCAGTGATCACCAACTTGTGGCCCCTGGACCACATCAGGCCCCTCAAAGCTTTCCATCTGGCCCCCTGATATACAGAAAAAGATCAGGGTCACTGCAAATAAATACATAAATCTATATTTAGATAAAACTCTTTGTGACTAAAAAAATCAAGACTTTTAAGAAAATCATATTTGAAAATTAAAGTAAGACCTCTCAAATAAAGTACGATTTAATTTGTGGACTTCGAGCTTTTCTCAGCTTTTTTCACACAGACTTTTAATCAACTTTATCCTTTAATTTTCTCTTCTTTTCTGTTGTTCTTTTTTTGGCTCTTGTTGTCTTCAGTGTTTGGAAAATGAGAAAATGCTCATGAGAAAAAACTTTCCAGACAAATGTAGTTGATGTTCTCTGTGTTAGAGGGTGTTTTAAAGGTGGTATGTTTATGACAGAATAAAAAAAAGAAGATTCTTAAAATAAACTTCAGAAACCATAAACCTTATTTAAACATTTGTTTGTGTGTGTTAGTTTTATTGCAATGTTCATATCAGCAGTATCTGAAACTTATAATAAAAATATGCATTTGAAGGAGATTACTTGCTTGGACATGACATTGTTTTCTCCTAAGTTTCTATTCTTTTTTTAAAGATTTTCTCTTATTCCTTATTTCTATCTGTTAATAAAGAAAAACTAGGAAACAGTAAAAAGAAAAAAGGGGGAACCTTTATTCACTTCACTATTTTGTAATTTTTGGAAATTTAATGTTTTTCTTACGAAACCATTTCAGTTTTTATTAATCAATTATTTTTTTGACTAATTTATTTATTTATTTTTATAGCTGAAATTTCACCTGTCATTTACTATTGGCATTTTTACAGTGGACCATATTTTTGACATATTGCTTCTGAAAATTGAAGTTTTATGTTTGCTTTACATTCAACACATTTATACTGTGAATTTGAATGTGCAAAACTCCATAATCTGTATTTTACACCAATAATACCCTAAAATTGAAGGTTTTTAGTTTTTTTTTTAATGTATTTTCTGGGCATTTTGTGCCTTTATTGATAGGAGAGAGACAGTGGATAGGCTTGTGAAAGGGGGAGAGAGAGTAGGGGAAGACACTCTGCAGACTGGTCACAGGTGGGATTCGAACCTGAACCGCCAGAAGCATGTACATGGGGTGCCTGATAGCTAACCAAACCGCCAAACCAGCACCCCGGTTTTTAGATATTTCTAACATTACGCTATTTTCTTTTAAAATGTAAGAATATTTCCTTGTAAAGCTTTATAATTATAACATTTTTCACATTAAAAATCTTTTTTTTTCTGTTGATTTACTGTGATGTAATGTATTTAATACAGTTTAAGACTTTTTTGGGGTTTTACAGTCATTTACTGTTACTATTTTGACTGAGTTTTTTTTTGTTACAGTGCACAGTATGACTGATGTTACTTTGGTTTTATGCTTCCATCCAAAGTCATCAGCTTCAGCCTGTCTCTGTGCTTTAAAGTTTAACTGGACTGTGGATTCCAGTAAACCATGTGATTTTCCCTCAGTACAAAGTTTGGTCAAATCCAGCGAACTATGTGATGGGAGTCTCAATCTGAAACTGAAAGTGTTTCTGTTGTAGAATAACAGGAGCAGCATGCAGGCTGTTTGAGTTTGCTCTTCATCAGCAGGATACATGAGAGAGGGGCCTGGTGCTGCACTGAGAAGACCTCCAGGATCAAGGATCACCAGAAATAGCAGACAGAGACTGTCCAAAGTGTGGCTAAATTTGACTCAATAACAGAGCAACATGCAATTCATGTACTTGAAGATTTCAATAAAGAACAGAAACAGAAACAGAACAGAAAAAAAATCTGAATCTGACTTGTGATTGGTCGGTTTTAGACCAACAACAAATGCTGATACATGACTTTAGACACAATTTAGGCAGGAAAACATGTCAGTGTAGAGGTTTTGGTCATATTTAACTTCTAAATACATATTTTAAGAATTTTCCCTCAGTACAAAGTTTGGATCAAATCTCATGCTTTCATGACTTTTTTTATCAGTTTGAGACCAAAATAAAATGCTGATAAAGGACTTTTAACATAAAATGCTGATAAAGGACTTTTTTGGCCTCACACAGGGAGGGAAACATGTTAATGCAAAAGTTTACTTATATTTGATCAAAAATTTACTTTCCTCCTCCAAACATTTATGTTTCCTCTAATGCCCTAGAACAGTGTGCCTAACAGTGTGCCTAATAAAATGTCCAGTGGGTGTAAATGTTGATGTATAATTTATTGCTGCAGCTTGTGATGCATTCACAGTTCATCTCCTTCTGTAGCAGTCATGCTGAGGACTGTGTCACTTCACTGACCTCCTACTCTTTTGTCTTACTGTTTGTCCAGTTGCTGACATCATCGTCTCAGGTGATGTTACACAATATTTCTGATGTTTCTGTTAAGCTATTAAGGAAGCACAAGTCCAGATTAGATCGGTCAGCCAACCATTTATAGACAATATGTGAGGCAATACACAAATACTAAGTCACTCAGCTGCTGAGGTCTCTGATTTGCAGGCCAGAGCCTCTGACAAAGGATGTTACAATATCTTATACACTATTTATTAATTCTTTGATTTGGAGCAAAGTGTACAGAACAGGACAGCTTTGTTTAGACACTGAGCAAAACAACACCAAGGTATCTGACATCTGTTTTCAGACAACTCTGGACCCCTTACAAACAGGTGGTTGGGTAAACTTTAACCTGGGATGAAGTTCTACCTTTATATGCTACCCTGAGGTATTTACCCCCTTAAACAAGATGCTGATGTCTAAATATATATACATACATTTTTGTGTCATGTGATGTTGTGAGTACTGTATTTAAGGCCGTTGAACTGTCTTGTCTGCAGAGGACACCTCTCCAGGTCTCCTCTCCATGCTGAATGTTTCTGAGATAAAGAATCGTGATCCATAACACTGTCTCTCGTTCTCTTCTTCTTGCTTTCTTCTTTGTCAATTTTCCACATTTAGGAGGGACTCACATATTTAATCCAAATTTAAAAACAAAAAACTACATGATAAGGTGATGTTACACAGTATTTCTGATGTTACTTTGGGTTTGTTCTTCCAAACAAAGTTCTCAGCTTCAGCCTGTTCCTGTTCTGGGGCTAAAGCAGTTTTTTGAGCTGCTCCTAATTTATCTGATGTCCCAGTGTGCCTGAGTTCACCCTCTGATTCCTGATATCAGCTCCAAAAAAGAGAGAAAAACAATCAAGATTTTTCAAATCCAATTTACTGTAAAAAGGACAGTTCATTCCAGTAAATGTGATGGAGGTCTCAATCTAAAAGTGAAAGTCTTTGTCGTGCAGTATAAAGCAGCAGCATGCAGACGGTGGGGCTGTTGGAGTTTGCTGTTCATCATCAGGACACATGAGAGAGGAGCCTGGTGCTGCACTGAGAAGACCTCCAGGATCATCGATGTGCATCGAGCCCTGCTCTGCTCCAAAGGTCAGTTTGTTCTACATCTTTATATTTTGTCTCAGGACATGAACAGTAAAAGTTCTGCAGGTTCTGCTTCGAGTGCTCCCTTAATCAAACTTACCTGCTGGCTGAAAGCTGTCCAAGCTGACTGTAAACGTTCCACAGAGGAGGCGTTCAGGGACCTCTGCTTTAAAATGGATCTTAATGTTTCAACTGACTCTAAAACAGGGATAGACACCGAGATGATCAGGCCTGAGCTACGACATGGGTGCTAACAGAGCCTAAAGACGCTTTGGGTGTCTGAGCACTATACTTTTTTTCTCTTTTTTAAAGACTCCGACCTGTCTGTCAGTATTTTTTGATTATTTTTTAAAGCACTCTCACACTCACTGAGGCTGAGCAGTCTCACTGGGCAGGGCCCCTCTCCTGTCAGGAGCAGAACATTTACATTAGGGAGAGTTTTCTAATGAATTAATTGATTCATTAGCCCTGTCATTTTTCACACTGTATAAAATGCCACACAAGGATAAAGATATTAACAGAAAACAGGGCATAATAATAACAATAACAATAATAATGATAATTATAACAATAATAATAATAATAACAATAGTAAAATGGTAAAGTGGAAAATAGAAGTAGTAATATGAATATAATAACTTAGTTTTAGGTTTAGAATTTAATAAATTCTTTTACCATCACATTCACTGAAAATCTACTTTCTATACTTTCTTTACATAACATCTTGAACTGGCCCCGTCTTTCTCTTTTTGTTTTTCTGGCAGTTTTCCTTGTTTCTTTCAATTCATGACATTTGTGTAATGTTGTGTAATGCATTCACTCTGCACTGTAATAATTCAATATAAATATATAACAGAACAGTCATCATTCTAGTTCCATGAATTAATGAAGGAGAAAATCATTTACTTGTTCCAACGCTTTCCGCTCCATGCCATGGACAGTGTCAACCAGTGGCGATTGCTCTAAGACTGCAAGGGAAGCTCAGCTTCCCCTAAAATGTCCCCCAAAAAAGTGGTGATATGTCCTGCTTTGTGTACATTTCATTGACTAAATATGCTCTAGAATACCTTCATCTTTTGTTCAGAATCAGCTACTTATCACAGGTAACTGGCGCAACTTCCTTCTCATTCATCCCCGCAGCGTCCCAGCGCTACAGTCGGAGTCGGACGCTGAGCGTCTTCAGACTTCAGCGCTTAAATATAGAGTGGGTTGTTCCACTGTGGAAACTGGACGGTCATTTGATAAACGCTGAAAGCTTTGTCTCGCCCGCATCGGACGCTCAGCGTCTCTGGGGGTCTATGAGGCAGTGGGCTGGCCTGGACGCTCAGCTTCTGCGTGATGATTGGATGATCTGTCTGAGGCCGAATCCTTTTTTGATTGACAGTGAAATGAGCCAATCAGTGATCTTGAAGGCTCACCCTTCACCGAGGTATCTTCTAAGTTTTACATTCAGTTGTTCTGGACTGATTCGGAGGATTTATCGGTCACCAGCGACTTTATCTTTTTTAAAAACGACTAGCGTTGTGTTTGAAGACTCTCTCCTGCCACCTTTTCTTTTCACAAACGAGCAGCTGTAGCTTCTCTCCCTCTCACTCACACTCACAGCCTGTCAAACAGTAGTCTCACGTAGCAGCTCCAGCTGCTAGCAAGCTGCACGTCATGGCAGATAGTATGAATGTTGTCAACCAGATTTTGGCGAGGCCATTTGATAGTTTTCTTTACGAAGAGAAAATTAGAGTCAAACAGCAGGGCAGATCAACTCCTAGGATTGATTTATTTCAAAAAGGTGTGGAAAAGAAACAGGTCTTTTCAGCATTCCTGGTATGACAAGGTGAGCTGGCTCACTGGAAGTGCTGTCACAAATAAAATGTGTTGTCTGGTCAAAAGTGGGTTTTGGGGAATAAAATCCCAGGAAAAGACACCTAGTTGGTACAACAGGGTCACAGATCATTTACATAAATAAATAAATTTATGATGTAGGCCAGGAAAAAAATGAGCTTCCCCTCCCTGACTGACCAGCAGCCGCCACTGGTGTCAGCCCTTTCAGAGCTCTTTTCTATATGAAAAAAAAATCTTAACAAGAACAGTAGTTAACTGAAAATTAAACCTGCCTTGCTGAGTTCTGCTTATGTGGCAAAACATGCAAAATAAGAATGTACTCGAATCCAGGTCAATGTTGCCAGATTTTTTTAACGAAATTAGCAACCAGGTCGATACAAGCATGCCTCAGCAACCTCCACCTAAGATCACACAAACACACACACACACACCCACACACACTCAGACAAATTGCTTTGTTAAACTTTCACTTGCATTTTAAAATAAAATTCTCGTCCATAGTGTCACTTTTCTGCTGTCATTCTGCTTACCTGTCACTCAGATCTCCTTAAAGGTGTAGTCAGTGATGTGGGAGAAAATGAGTAGAGAGGTTGTTGATAAACTAACCAGCGTAGCTAAGGTAACCCTGACTTGTCAGACAATAGTAGCCACAACTCAACTGTCATTATTGATAACATCACGACAACAGTATATTCTGTCAGATTAGACAATAAGATGAATGATTGATGGCTGTTACTGTTATGTGAAGCACCACAAAGCTAATGTTGCTTACCTATCCAGCAGACAGACTGTGACGTCCGCGCCCGTTTAGGTCTTTCAACTGGCGGAGTCCCCCCCACCGTCCGAAAGCAACACCAATTAGAGCTGCAACTATCGAGTAGTATCGAGTAGAAGAAGTAGCACCCAAAAGCAGACACAGCAAATGTGTTTAATTAAACAACAAAGATGATTAAATACTGTTTTGTGTTTTAACAGCCCATTTCTCCCTATTTTTGATTAAACAAACTTTTTAAAATTTGGGTTTATGTATTCATTTCATCATTAATTATTATTATTCTTTTTAATTATAAAAAAAATGTTATACACATTTAAGTTGTTTTTTAAATTATTTTTATTGTCAGATGTTCTTAATTTGAGATCACTTCACCATTTCCTATTCCAATAAGGTTTTGTTTATGCAGACCTTAGCCAGTTTGTATGGTGGACTCTGAGCGCCATAACTTTAAAAAGTTTCAATAGATCTGAAAGGAAATTTCAGGGAAAGTTGGCCATGGCACGTGACAGAAGAGGTAAGATTTTGGTGGTGATAAAGTTCAGCTTGTTTGTTTTTACACACCATGAACCATGCTCAGTCTGTCAGTGCTGTTTGGAAGAATCATCTTCATTATAATCATATTTTTTACAGTTTCCCATCCCTCTGTGAAGACACCAGAGAGCAGGGAGCAGCAGACAGAGACTACAAAGTGCACCTTTGTTTTTCAAGCATATATTTATTAATGTTCATTTAACATTAACATCCAACAATTGAAAATATCAAACATTTGGCAGAGATTATATAAGAAAACAAAAACAAAACAAAAAAAAACTATGAAAAATAAACAAATTCATAAATAAAGATAATAATCATTAAAAAAATATACAAACCCATAAATTACACCATACAATCCTACAGTAAGTGAAATGTTACCATTAGCCACTCTCTCATTAACCCATTTCAGTTTTATCATTCTTTATAAGTTCTAAAAACATCTTCCAAATGTCAGAAAATTCAGAAGCTTTCTTTCTTACAATATATGTCAGTTTTTCAAGAGCCAAACTCGAGGACAGATTAGTTAACCAGTGTTCAAAAGAAGGGAAAGCAACATTCTTCTAACATGGAGCAGTTGATCGTTTGGCTTGCAAAAGGCAAAAGTCCTCCATTTTCCTCTCCTTACAAGACAGAGTGCAGTCATCAGGATAAATGCCTAAAATACATATCTAAGGACATAAAGTTACTGGACATGACGTTACCTGAGAGACATAATTTAAGACAGACTCCCAAAATTTTTTGAATTTTACTACAGCTCCATAAACAGTGACAGAACGAACCTTGATGATTGTTACATTTATAACATAAGTCAGACATATTGGGATCAAATGTGTTCAGTTGTACAGAGGAAATATATGTCCTCATCACCCAGTTAAATTGTAACACTCTTAAGCGGGTGTTAACTGATGGAGTGTGTGACTTTAAACATATTTTACTCTATTCAGTAACTGAGATGTCTACTCCTAAATCTTTGATCCACTCCTGTCTTTTACTTTCAGAACTATCCAGATGGTTATCCACCAACATGTTACAAAACTGTGTCATCATGTTTTTGCCAAAGCAGTTCTTTGTAACATTTGTTTCTAATATGGAGAGTGGGGGCTGCTGCAATAAATTCTTTAAATGAGTCATAATGAAGCTCTTAATTTATAAATACTTGAAAAAGTGTTTCTGTAGTACAATTGTATATCAAATTTTGCCTTTACTTTACTTTGCCTTTAATTCATTAAAATGTTATCTTTATATACATCTTGTAGTTTTGCTATACCTGTAATGTATTGAGCTGGTTCGCTACCCTTACTCTGAAGGGGGCCGGAAGTAAAGGTGGGGGAGGATTTAGCAGTAACGGACCAGACTATGGGATGTCCGCTATGTGAATGAACTCACTAAATGATTGACTCGTTGATACTCTGAACAATGTCCTCCTGTCAAGTTATTTCCCAACATTAGGCAGATATTACAATACCCTGATTCAACCATATTTTAACCCCAAAGTCATTTTTTTTTTGCAGGGAGGAACAGGTAATTTCCCCATATCGGGGAGAAACAAGACAACTCTGAGGAGATGCCTAAACTATATATTTTTATAAATGTCTTTTTTCAGCATTTTGTGCCTTTATTGATAGGAGAGAGACAGTGGATAGACTTGTGAAAGGGGGTGAGAGAGTAGGGGAAGACACTCTGCAAACTGGTCACAGGCGGGATTCAAACCTGGACTGGCAGAAGCAATTATATGGGGTGCCTGGTTGCTAATCACTCCGCCAAACCAGCACCCCTCATGCCTCATCATGTCTATCTTTGTGGAATAGAATGAAAAGCATATAAAAATCTAGGTAGTATAGTCATCTATATCGTGTTTATTCTTCCTAGTATAGAAAGAGGTAGCATTGTCCAACAGGAGATCTCCTCTGTTAATTCTGCAAACATGGCTGAACTAAGATTACTAATTTCAGGTGTTATTTTAATACCCAAGTATTTAAATCCATCTGTGGCATTTATAAATGGGTGGGTGGGGTGCTACTGAATTTCTTCCTCTCTTTACAAAGTGCACCTTGAATTTTAGATCATTTTACCATTACCTATTCCACTAAGGTTTTGTTTATACTAACCTTAACCAGTTTGTTTGTTGGACTCAGAGAGTCATAACTTTAAAAAGTTTCCATGGATTTGAAAGGAAATGTCAGGAGAAGTTGGCCATGGCACATGACAGAAGAGGTAAGATTTTGGTGGTGATTCTAATTCATACTTCATACAATTCAACTTCAGAAGCACCTTGTTGGAGTGTATTTCTGATATGAGTGTATTTTCTAAAGCTGAGGTGTGTGTGAGTGACCTCTGGGCAGCATGGTGCTCTGGACTCAGTTCTGGTCCCCATCAGTCAGTGTCAGCTCATCAGTCAGTGTCAGACACACATGTTGATGCCCGAGCATCAGCAGCACTGAGGACAGCTGTGCCTCATCCTCTCTATGCTGACTTTGACTCTCAGGAGGTATTTGTCCCATGGCTTTATTTTTATTGATCAGGAACCACTGTGGAGTTTGATGATTGACCAGCATGTTTCAGAGCAGTCAATGACTTTGAGTGTTTCAACGGAAACATGTCAGAACAAGTCTGTGGACATATATGTATATATATGAGACATGATTCAAAGAATTTGGCTAAATCCAAGGCTGATGCTATTAAAAGTCCTTTGAATTTTATTGTGACTAAAACTAAAATATGAGTGACAGCAGGAGACACTGTCATCAGAGTGATGGGACAGATAAAGTTCAGCTTACTTTGTTTTACACACCATGAACCATGCTCAGTCTGTCAGTACTTTTTAGAAAAATCATCTTCATTAAAGTCATATTTTTTACAGTTTCCCATCCCTCTGTGAAGACATCAGAGAGAGACTCCTCAGGGTGAGGATGAGGGTCACACTGTGACTAATGCAATTGAGAAAGAAGACGAGCAGGAAACAATGGGCACGACTACATCGTCACCAGAAGATCAAAACTCCACCAAAGATGGAAAAGGACCCCTGAACACCACAGTTACTGATGCTGCTGGGACACCTGAACAAACAAGTGAGTAAGAACACCAATAAGAAGTATCTCCTTTAGTTTGAATGTACTCTCCTTAAAAACCATTCTGTATGAATAATCAGGGTCAATGAGGACACCATGAATGAACCACTAATCTGAGAGCCAACACCATTAACTCTTTTTTTTTTTTTTTTTTTTTTTTTTAACTTGTCGTGTCCAGCATTGCAACAGCAGAATTATGGTCTGGCTGCCATATTGTGCAGGACACATTTACTTTGCCAAGAGGAGCTGTTTGTATATAAGGCTCCCCTTGAGTTTTAAGTTAAACTTTTTATTAGTGTTTTTGTTAATTCTTTTTTATTTGTTTTATTTTATTTTTGTCAACGCCATATATTGCCAAGCTGGGAGATTATTGCTTGACCAAACAAGGGTGGTAATAGATAGGAGAGAGGGAAGAAAATAGACAAAAAGCGAGAGAGAAACAACAAAATAACAGTAAAGAACAACCACATTAACTGAGCAGATGCATACAAACAGGAGAACCAAACAACCAGCTGCTGAACCTGAGAAGAAACCATATCCTGAGGTCTTTGACACTACAATCACAAGGAGCACCTGAGGAGAGAAGAACTGGAGAGATCATTAGCAACAATGAGCACAGCAACAGCAATTGTAGATGTATATATATATATACACATAAACATATATATACATAAACACAGATATCGGATCTATGGGGGCGCGGCTGAAAGTGCAGATTATTCGGATTAAGTTGTGCTTTGTGTTTAGTGATCATGCAGAGTGGTCATGCAGATGTAGCCCCACTGCCTCTAGGGGCCAGATGCACACTGAGAGGGCCCCCAGCGCCATGCAGCCAGCGCCACGAGAGAGCACAGAGCAAAGGCAGCCCGCCACAGAGCCAGGGGCGCACCAACCGAGGAGAGGGCCGGGAGAAGAGGCAAGGGGAAGCAGGAGGTAGACACCCGACTCTGCGGGGTAAGGGCCCCAGGGGCCGCAGGGGAGGGCCCAGCCCGGCACCCGGGGGAACAGAACCAGCCCAGACCGCCACTCACTGCTGGCCAGCACCCGCCCCAAGCGCCCCCCGGCCAGACTCCAGGGACCATGGAGATCCCCCCCCATGTTTCCTTGTCTAGAGGCCAGCGTCGGCCTGAGGTCACCAGGCCCCTGGCACTCACACACCAAATGCAGAGACATACACTAATTCCACACTGCACATCCACCCAACAAATTAATAGGGATGTGATGATCCATCGATACAGACCGACACACCGACCGGCACAGCGACGATCCAACCACACAGATGCAAAGCCGAAACACAGATCAACACCGCGATCCCCAACACACGCCCAAACCCCGACCGACACCTGCACCCGCCTGCCAACCAAGACCGCCCCAAAGCTCCCCCCCCAAGCCCCATGCACCCAGCGCACGAGACAGAGACAGAGCCAAATGGCTCTGCCGCACCCAGGCAAGACACGGACGACCTGACAGCAGAGGACGCCCGCCGCACGCACGACAGGAGTGCTCCACCACACAAGAGCAGCAAGCCACGCCCTCCTCCGACCCTGCAGCGCACCGACCCACGAAATCCCACAAAGCCAGGAAGCAAAACAGCGGGAGCCCAGCACCACACCGACCACCAAACAGCGAAGCAAACTCCGACCACACGGACACACAAACCGCGGCACCCAGGCGCCACAGTAGAACAAAACCACCAACACCAAGCCAGCCACTTCAATAGCGTCCAACCCCGCACACGAGAAACGCCCGGATCCAGCCCAAACCGCAGCTACACATCTCAGGCCCGACAGAACACAGTCAAACGCCGGAGGCCAACAACAAAGATCAAACGTTAGCCCAGCTACCCCAACCACAGTGCCGCACCACCACCCGACACAACAAACAAACACCACAGCGGAACGACAAGACCCACAAGGCAACAGCGGGGGCAAAAAAAAAAAAAACCCACCCGAACCGAGCCCGCCCCAACTCCACAACACGACTAGACCACAGAGATGGCCACAATCCTCCACAAACCACCACACCCAAAGGCCAGCACACTGCCCCACACCCCAGCAACAAAGCCACCAAAATCGTCCCGCATCCCCCCCCCGCCCCAGGTCAAATGCAGCCGATCCTGCCCAGCAAGCACACAGCACCGCCCCAAATCGATCGAAGGCCCCCAAACCGCCCCGCACCGAAATCAAACTGCGCCAGACCCCACGACACCGGCAAACACCGCATCCCCGTCCAAAGAATCAACACCGCACAGTCCCGAAACTGGTGACCCACACCCCCACATATTAATTACACAACGACACAACAACACAACAACATAACGCACCAGGAAACTTCCACCTCTGTTGCCCCCCCCGATTCAGATTCAGATTCAGATTCAGAGTTTTATTGTCATTGTCACAAAGAACAATGAAATTACGTTTGGAGCATCCATACAAAAAAGTGCAGTCCATATAAATAAATAAATTCTCCAGTGTGTAAACACTTCACTCAGACTGACATCAGTACGGCGATAAAGTAAAGTGCAGAGCAGGGTCCATCATATGCCTGAGAAGATCATCGGTTGTGTGTGTGTGTGTGTGTGTGGGGGGCATGGAGAGAGAGTTGTGATGGTGATGTACTGCAACAATGCATACCAGTTCATGCTATTAGTGGTGAATGTGGATTACTGTCCATGAGTGGGGGGCAGAGAGGGGAGGGGGTTAGAGTTCAGAAGCCTCACAGCCTCTGGATACAGGCTGCTGGTCAGTCTGGATGTTCTTGCCTGTATTGACCTGTACCTTCTCCCTGAGGGCAGCAGACGGAAAAGGTGGTGGGCTGGATGGTGCTGGTGCAGGATGTTGTGCACTCTCCTCAAACAGCGAGTGGAGTAGATGGTGCTGATCTCTGGGAGAGTCATTCCAATGATTCTCCCTGCGCAGTCGTGGGTAAACAGCGTGTAGAGCAGGGGGCTCAGAACACACCCTTGAGGGGCTCAGGTGTGAAAGGATAACTTCGGTTCCTGCAGCTTTTACATTGTTTATAGAATGAAGAACAACAATATACTCACCCAGAAGGCTTTCCTGATGCAAACGGTGCTTCGGGAGATATTTAGATCCAAAATCAAGCAGCGGACACCGATATAATGGTAGCCTGTAGGGCATGGATCGCCGCTCCTAAAAACTACATTAATCGTCCAAAAACTCATGTTTTTCACCAATATTCCATCATGATACATTCCGGATGATCCACCATTGCAGTCTGTGTCTCTCCACACAGCAAATGTGTTTAATTAAACAGAAAGATGATTTGATACTGTTGTATGTTTCATCATTCCATTTTCCCTATTTTTGATTAAACAAAATTTTACGCTTTTTAAATATGGGTTTTTGTAGACATTCAAGTATGACTTTTTAAATCAAAAAAGCATTACTATACATATTTAAGTTTTTTTTTTGGTGTTTTTTATTTTAAAAAATGTTCTTAAAGGTGCAGTGTGTAGAATTTGGCAGCATTTCTCTGAACAGAAACGGTGAAAACAGGATATAGCATTTCTATTTGTATGTAAAGTCCGTCAAAATAGGAGAACAGTCATCACCATAAAATGTTTTTCTTTTTATTTAGTTCGACAATTTTTAAAAAACATTACCGCGGGATGCGGTAAATCTGAGACAGAGCAGTTTTCCACGTTTCACAAATCATAATGCCTGAGAACTTCAGAAACACCTTGTTGGAGTGTATTTCTGACATGAGTGTATTTTCTAAAGCTGAGGTGAGTGTGAGTGACCTCTGGGCAGCATGGTGCTCTGGACTCAGTTCTGGTCCCCATCAGTCAGTGTCAGCTCATCAGTCAGTGTCAGACACACATGTTGATGCCCGAGCATCAGCAGCACTGAGGACAGCTGTGCCTCATCCTCTCTATGCTGACTTTGACTCTCAGGAGGTATTTGTCCCATGGCTTTATTTTTATTGATCAGGAACCACTGTGGAGTTTGATGATTGACCAGCATGTTTCAGAGCAGTCAATGACTTTGAGTGTTTCAACGGAAACATGTCAGAACAAGTCTGTGGACATAGACATGTATGTATACATATGAGAAATGATTCAGGGAATTTGTCTAAATCCAAGGCTGATGCTATTAAAAGTCCTTTGGATTTTATTGTGACTCAAACTAAAATATGAGTGACAGCAGGAGACACTGTCATCAGAGTGATGGGAAAGATAAAGTTCAGCTTACTTTGTTTTATGCACTATGCCCTGTTCTCAGTCTCAGTGCTTTTAAAAGAATCATCATTATAATCATATTTTTTTTTACAGTTCCCCATCCCTCTGTGAAGACACCAGAGAGCAGGGAGCAGCAGTCAGAGACTTCTGATGGTGAGGATGAGAGTCACACTGTGACTAATGCAATTGAGAAAGAAGACAGACAGGAACCAATGGACACAACACATTTTTTTTTCAGAGAGAAATATATACTTTATTATTTCTAGCTCTTTTAAAATTTGCAGTGCTTAACAACACTTATTAATAAAGAAACTAATAAAATTTAAACTAAATCATAAAAGTTAGTCTTGCAGGCTAATGGCCTTTTAAATCTTCGTTAGTGACTAAATGGGCGGGGGAGATTACTTACCACACACGCTGGTGCCCAAACCCTGCACTCACTCACACACTGCAACCAAAGAAAGGAAGAAAACATGCCTTGTGAGAAAAATTAAAGGTGCTAACAATCTTTACACACAATTGAAGGAAAGTGAGGTGCAGGTTACAGCCCCATACATACTTGTTGTTGGAGTTAAAATTCAGGCATGAGGGACAAAATTGTCCTCCTCTCCAAGGTACTACAATTTTAACTTTTCTTTTTCAAAAAGGTTTTCATCTCCATCCAGTCTTAAGTTATTTTATCTGTCATATCATGATATGCTGCCTTATTTAATAACCAAAAATGTGCTGAACAATTCTGGAGCTGTTTCCAAATGAAAGGGCCTTTACTCAAATGAATTGTCCTCTTACCTCGGGAATGTGCTGCTAATCACTGCTCCAGGTTGATGGTCTCCCTGAACTCCTCTGTGCAGGCCCATTACACATCTGAAGCCTACAGAAGCTCACCTTGAGTGGGCCCCTGTTTGAATTGTTGTGGAAATTTCTTGATCTGACCATAGAGAGTCAAAAACAAGACAAAGGTAGCAATGTTCCAAGTTTGATTCTGATGAGAAGGAAGAACACAATGGTCTAATCACAGATGGGACTGTCGCAGAGTTTAGCTAGTCTTTACCCAGTTTGAACATTTATTGCTTCAGTTGATGACTGTGTTTCAACCTTCATATTAAAAAGATGATCATTAGGACCTTTTTGGTATAATTGGTTTATTATTCATCAGAATCGTGTCCTATGAAATACTTGATTGCGTGTCAGTGTACCTACAAGAATTGATGCTGGTTTTAACTGAAATGGAAGTTACACCAAATTGTGAAGTGATGCAAAATAAACAAAAGGTACAAAGATTAAAAAATATTCTCATATTACCGCATTTTCACACTTGCCTGAGGTTTTAATGGTCTTTAACAGCACTGACTTATATAAAACATTTCAAATAAAAAAAATTTAAAGGAAAATCTGAAACTTCAACACAAAAAAATGTCTTTCTGACTATGTAGAGATACAAAATTTCACTATCAATACATTAAATTAAATAGCAGCCCTAATATACAAATTTAAAATTGCTTTTATTGATTAAAAATCATTGTGTTTGTGGTAAAGAACAGGGATTGATGTAAGGTAACACATATTTATTTCGACAGAATCACAACTGGAGAATCTGTTGGAGAATCTGGGACTGCAGCAGCACTTTCAGGAGAAGCTAACCCTCAGCAAAATCCTGAAGATTCAGAAGAAGACCATCACTGATGAAGCCACAAAGTGTAATTCAGATCTTCCATGGTGTTTTCTAAAGAAACTGATGATGGTTAATGTGGGAGCTAGGAATGTAAAGTTTACAGCTGAATGTAATTCAGCCTGTGAAGATGTTTCAGATGAAGCAGAGATTAATGTTGCTGCTCTTGTTGATGGTCAGCAGTCTGGTGACAGGGTGAACCCCCTTGACATCATCACTGCTCTCTTTCTGTGTTCTGATGGTTTCGTTCAGCAAGAGCTGGCCCTCAAAATGTCCATGTGTCAGTTCTCAGTGCCTCTGCTGCTCCCTAACTGTGACACAAAGCAGTGCACACTGATGCTTTGGGCCATGAGAGACATCGTGAAGAAGTACAGACCTTCATCTCTGTCAGAGTCTAAGGGCTTTATTGAAGACAGGATTGTTCTCTCTGAACTTCCAATGGTTTCTTTTGTCAGACTAGGTGAGTGCTCGTTGTCTAAGTCAGAGATCCTTAACAAGCTTCTGAGTAATTCTCAGCAGTACCACGATACATTTGTACACCGTGACTTAGAAAATGGTGACTGTCCAAGACAAATATCCAATGGACTGACTGAAATCTCCTGGTATCTACCTTGTGGGAACAAAAACATGGATGTTTTCAGTGAGCCGGTGGCTGTAGCTAACCTTCGTGGGGACATTGCTTCGTTTGAAACACAGTTTGCTTTTTTGTGTCAGACATCTGCAGCAGTTTTTGTGTTTTTTGACAGTTTGGACTCAGAGTGCAAACTGCTCACAAACCAACACCACAAGGCACAGATCTACCTGATTGGTAACCACCAAAGCCCACAATTCAGAATGGATGCACTCCTAAAGGTGGCAAAGAAGCTGAACCTGAAGAACAGCAACATCCTTTTGAAGGTCAAGAAAATGAATGATGCAGACTTCATCAATAATCTGCGTGAAAGAGTCAAAAGTGTGGTGGAGAACTCAGCAGTGAAGATGAAAATTGAGCAGATGGCTGACATTGCCCATGAACTTGGAATCAGAGTAGATGAAGACTCTCAGATGTGTCAAACTGCAAAGAAAAGTGCAGATGCCATCACAGCACAAATTCAAGATATCCTGAAATACAAAGAAGAGCAGCTACCATTGCAAGGCCAAATATGGAAAGACCTAACATGCCTGGAAAAGGAAATTTTTCGTCTTCGAAAAGCCCCGTCAGAAAACATAGAAAAGTACAAAAGTGATCTTCGGAAAGAGCAAGCAAAGCTTCGAGCACAACAGAACTCTAACGACATGTCTGATGCCATGACATGTTTCATCAGTGCAATATCAAGACCTGTTGATGAGAGGTGTTACTTCTTGAAATGGATGCGAATGAACCTTGATAATCTGTCTCAAGAGAAGCTGTCTGGCCTCAGAGAGGCTTACAAAAACAAAAACAAAAGTCCTGAAAACAAAGAGGAAATCAAAAAAATTGACCAACAGCTGTCCAACAGCTCACTTGGGACTGAACACTTCTTCCGTGAAATGGGTCAGATCTATGAAGCTTCTGTCTCTCTCCCAGAAACACATCCATCACGCAGAAAGTTAGCACATCTGCCCAAACTGTGTGCAGGGTTGTTGCTTGATGGATTTCCTCTTGAGCTCGTAGATGGTGATGCCTCCAACATTCCTCTCAGATGGGTGACTGATGTTCTGTCTCAGCTCAATGACATGGTTCCTCCTCAGAGCAAGATTCTGGTGGTTACAGTTCTTGGAGTTCAGAGCACAGGGAAGTCTACTCTCCTGAACACCATGTTTGGAGTCCAGTTTGCTGTCAGCAGTGGTCGATGCACCAGAGGTGCCTTCATGTTGCTCATCAAAGTAGATGAAGATGTCAAAGACAAACTCGACTGTGACTATTTGGTGATCATTGACACTGAAGGCTTGAAGTCACCAGAGCTTTCAAAACTTGACAACAGCTATGAACATGACAATGAGCTTGCAACACTTGTTGTGGGGTTGAGTGATATCACCATCATCAATATTGCAATGGAGAACTCCACAGAAATGAAGGACATCCTACAGATAGTTGTGCATGCCTTCCTCAGAATGAAATCTGTGGGCAAGAAACCCAAATGTCAGTTTGTTCACCAGAACGTGGCAGATGTATCAGCCCCTGAGAAGAACTTACGAGAAAGAGAGCTGCTGCTGGAACAGTTAAATGAGATGACTCAGGCAGCTGCCAAAATGGAAAACAAAGACTTCAAGAGCTTCACTGAAGTGATGGAGTACAGTCCAGACACTGGGAACTGCTACGTCCCAGGACTCTGGAATGGGAGCCCACCAATGGCACCAGTTAATGCAGGGTACAGTGAGGCTGTCTATGAGCTCAAGAAAAACATCCTCAAAAGTTTGGGAGAGTCTTCTTCTAGTAATCTGTTGGAGTTTATCGAGTGGACAACAAGCCTGTGGAACGCTGTCAAACATGAAAACTTCATCTTCAGCTTCAGAAACAGCCTGGTGGCAGATGCATACATGAGACTTTGCACAGAATTCAACAAATGGGAATGGGAATTCAAAAAAGAAATGTACTCATGGATACAAACTGCAGAAACTAAGATATCTAACTCTGGCAGAGTGAAATCTGAGTTTTCAGACATTGGAGATTTACTCTCAAAGTTGAAAGGTGAAACATGCTCAGAGGTGTCTGCTTGGGAGAAAAAGCTCCTTGAAAATCTGGAAAAGTACTTCAAGCAGACTGAGGGTCATGTTCATCTTGTTGAAGCCTACAGAGAGGACTTTGCAAACAGTACAAAGAGTCTTTGTAAAGCAATGCAAAGATCTGTCCATGACCAACTCACAACAGCAGCAGAAATCAGAAGAGGAATGGAAAAACTTGACAGAATCAAGAAGAACCACACAGATACAGTGGGGGAGAGGGTACAAGCATTGATTGAAGACTGCCGTAAGAAAAATGTTGACATGACAGAGAAAAAGTTAGACCAAGAATTTGATGAGATGTGGAAGAAAATGTTAAAGGATCTTGACCCGTATAAACAAAAGCACAAAGATATCACAGAAAGTGTAAGCTACCACCTGAGAGAGAACCTGTCACGTAAGGGAGGAGCTGCCTGTGAGTTACTAAGCCAAAAACAGCTGAAAGATTGTGGATTTGGTCATTTTAAATACACTGTTGGAGGGCGTCTCAAGAAGGCTTGGACTGATTTTAAAAAAATGTTCAACTTCGATGATCATGTTAAGACACTGCAAAGCATAGCTGACAGTATCATCATTGAATGTGAACAGGCTGTGAGCATGACAGTGAACGGAAAGAACGACTACCATGACAATTTCATCTTAGAGATCCTTCACATGATTGATGAGAGGCTGGAGAAACACAAGGAAGAGAAGATAGAAATTGAGTTTGAGGTTTCTCTGAAACAGCACATCTGTGGATTTGCAGCCAGAGAATTTCAGACGATGCACGAAGATTTCATCCAAAGGAACGATCCCTTCAGATGTCTCAATGAAAACAAAGAGAGGTTTCGTTCCAACTTCAAGGACGAGTTCAACAACAGAGACCAGTGCCAGAAGAGAGCAGAAGAATTCACAGACCACTGCTTGGCGCCCGCTGTGTTAGACTTTATCTCCAAATCTTTGGGCCCTGATATCACTGGAGAAATGGTGACAAGATTCCAGTTCAGCACACGGATGTTCTTCCAGTACTCAGTCTTACTGGATCTGATAACAAAAGATAGTTTTGATGACTATCTCAGCTACATCTGCTCATATGAGAGGTACATCAAGAAGTGGATCCATGATGACATGCTGAAACTCCTGACCAAGGACATTTTATCAGGGTTTGAGGACCGACATCTCAGATCAAGTATCTGGAGCATTAATGAAGCAGTGCTCAAAGCTCAGGAAAAAAAAGGGGAAAACCTGCAGAAACTGATTGAAGATATCCGTCAAGAACTAGGTACAAAACTGGTCATTTCTGAGGATGCTCTTGGTCCTTTAAAGATTCTGACCAATGTCAAGCCCGAAGAGTTTGCTCAGTGTCTCACTGTGTGTGTGGAGGACATGGAGCAAAAACTTAGAAAGAAATTAAAGGAGATCAGCATTAAAAACAAGCTTACACGTCTTCATGTAAACCCTGAGCGTGAACTCTTCAACAGCGTCATTGGGTGTAGCAAACTGTGTCCATTCTGCAAAGCACCCTGTGAGGCAGGAGGAAGTGATCACAGTGAGCATTTTACTTCTCTGCACCGGCCACAGGGTCTCGGCAGATATTTGTGGGTGGGGTCAGACAAACTTGTCTTAGAGATATGCACTTCCTTGGTGAGCAGTGACTGTTGTTTTACCTGTGATGACACAAATAATGAGGACCACCTTTACAAAGAGTATAGAGAAATTTACCCAGACTGGAAAATCGCTCCTGATGAATCCCTGAAGGCTTCAGACTACTGGAAACATGTCCTGACCAAGTTCAACAATGAATTTGCTGAAGCATATAAAGCAGAGCCTGCTGATATTCCAGACTCTTGGAAAACCATCACAGTGGAGCTCGCAAAAGAAAGTCTAAAGAGATTATACAGAGTTTACTGAGACTGTAACAACATCCCTCTGATGTGGATTGTTTGAGCTCATGGAGAATCTTCTACGTAAAAGTAAAAAAAAAAATCACAAGAAGTCAAAGATTGTTTATGGAGTCAGACAGAGATGTCATAAAAGAGAAATTTTACAACTGAAGCTACAAATATATCTGATATCTTGTTTTTGTTTAAAGAACATCTTTGAAACTGATCTTTAACAAGATGTTATTGTGAAGAATTGAGAAGCAGGTTTTGCTCTTGTTTGTGAAGTTTTACTTTAATATTCATCATATTTAAACTATTTTTCTCATGAATTACAAATATCCTTCTTCGTATCTTAAAACAGTTTTCTGTGAAAATAAATGTCCTTTAAATTTTGGGTTTTTAATATGTTCATAACACAAATGAAAAAGTATTTCATCACTCAGAATTTTCACTTTGGTTTTTTATGATTTTTGAACTTCAGCTTTTCTGACTTTTATTTTCAAAGAAGTGTAAAGATGATTAATGCTGAATGATGTGTCATCATCATATGTACTGTTTTTGTTGATGCACTTAATAAAGATGTTTGATCAAGATCACAGCTGAGTTTTCAATTCAATTCAAAGTTTATTACAGAATCATGGTCCAGATAAAAGACGATGCAACACAGACAGAATAAATGAACAAATAGACAATGATGGGTCATAGTGGTGCAGCAGGTAGTGCAGAGCCTCACAGCATGAAGGTCACTGGTTTTCATGTTCTCCCTGTGCACGTGTGGGTTATCTCTGGGCACTCTGATACCCTCCTGCTACCAAACACATGCTTATAGGGTTCATTGGTGAACCCAGGTGTAGGTGTGTATGAACGGTTGTCTCTCTATGTGGCCCTGTGATTGGTTTGTGACCAGTTCAGGGTGTATCCAGTTATTGACTTTAGACTGATCACAAAATTAAAAACATGATCGTTCCTGCAAACAGCACACACATGTTTGTGTGACCTTGACTAACAATCATGAATGAGCTGCTGCTGTGGACCTGTAAGTGCTTCATCCTGCATCAACCACCAACAGAAATGACATCATTAACATAAATTCATACTTTTAGACCAGTTAAACCTAATTTAATGGCAGTTCATGCTGCTATATTCATCAATAACAGTCCTCTACAGTTTATGATCATTACAGATGTTCATGTTAATATTAAAATTACCTCTTTATCCATGATTGTAACTGATTATACCTCCATTATAAATAGCTTTACAACCATATTTGGGCCCTCTTAGCGAGAAGCCACATCTCAAGGGGTTAACCTCACATAAATTTATATTCAGCACAGACAAATATGATGAGGACAGATAAATAATCTGGGCATCCAATTCTCATTTTTTATTCCCTCTGTCTCTGCCTGGATGGATACATCTCTGGGTGTATGTTTATGTGTATATACAGATATATTTTTATTTGTATGCACATATGTGTATCTATAAAATGAAGAGTGTGGCTTCAACATGCTTTATTGTAAAGTGCCTTTAGATAACACTTGTTATGAATTTGGATAATGCAAATAAAGACTGATCTTTATCAATTTAACCTGGAGAACAAACTATATTTATTGATACTAAAGCAGTTTTTAAAGTCACTGCAAATACTGCTCTATTAAACAGCCTTCATATTTGCAAACCACAGCATGACATAATGAGAGAGAAAGGATACAAATACTCTCTCTCTTCAAAGAAAAATCATCTTACATTGTACAGATGTGTCAGGCTTTGTAAAAACTTATCTGAGAAAAAGTAGAAGCTCGACCCTGATGCAGACACCAGCAGCACATATTTATGTAAAACAAAAATGTAAAAATACAAAAAGTCTCTTCTAAAAATGTCAATATGAAACAAAACTATCTTCGAGGAGAAACACCAGGAGCACACGGACTTACACAAGAGATGTGGCACAGAAGACGCATGAAGAGACAAAGACAAGAGGGACACAGAGACTCTGGACACGAGGAGAAGGACACAGGAGAGACAATCACACAGGTGAGCTCATCAGGGAAGACAAGACAGGAAGTAAAACAGGAAATAACACACAGAGGACAAAGCTACAAAATAAAACAGGAAACATCAAGTAAAAAGCTGAAGAATACAGAAACCACAGAAACCCAAGTCCAAGTTAAAGATGATTTTATGATATTATATTATGGTTTAGTTAATATAATGTAGTTCTTTAAGTTTGAGTCCCGGGGGTCGAGCAAACAAAAAAAGAGTTAGTGAACCTCTGCTTTAGGGGAACAAGAGTTTTGATACTTAATAATATTTTGTCTGATTTTCACTCCTAAAATTGTAGTTTTGACCCTCCTCTGTGTGTCTTCTCCCACTTCAGTGTTAAATCTCTCATCTGGAGGTCCTTCAGTGAGCCGGCTGCAGCCAGCCTGTAACAATGGTGTCCTCCAGTGTTAGCTCATGAAACAGACAAGGAGAAAGAGCAGCTCAAGACATTCTGCTCTTACCTCATGAGCTGGAAGTGTGGCTCTGTCACCCAGCCCTACTCTGAGATGGGCTGCATCTTTTTTTTCTTTTTTTTTAATTGCAAAATGTCAGTTTACATATCATTCATATTTACACATATATAACACTGAACAAAAGAATTTAACATAGAGATCAGCTAAGAAACAGGAATGTATTTAAACTTCTTAAATAATCTTTTAGTTTTCATTATTTTTCTATTCTTTTTATTTAGTTTTTCAATGGTACTGAGATATACATTCAGATCTGTCATTTTAAATACATGAAAGGAGGGTAATTTTTTAACCAAATCATTTTGTGATACTCTGCAAAGATATTAATCAGATTAATAATATATCTTTCATCACTAGAAAACTTAGGGTTTTGAAAATAAAATAGTATATCAGTCTTTGTGAGTAAAGTTTCCTTTTTGAGCATTCTTGAGAGATCTTGTTGAAAGTGAAACCAAAAAGAAGTGGTGTGGAAACACTCAACAAATAAATGTTTTATAGATTCTCCTTCACATCCACAGAAAGTGCATCTGTCATTTTAATCTGGGAGGAACCGACAAATGTTTGCTTTGACAGGATAGTATCTGTGAACCAATTTAAAGAGAAACTCTTTCATTTTATTTGGGAGTACATATCTATGAGGCAACAGACATATTGTGTTCCATTGTTTTCTGTCCAGATATACTGATCTGTATTCACAAGTGGGAGTGGTGACATGCTCCAGATTTTTCTTAATAAATTTGTTTGTGCACTTTTTGTCCAAAAGATCAACACCATTAACGGAGATTGGGCTGTCAAATACAGGGAGTGTGATATTCTAAATATTTGGAGCTATGGTAATAATATTATAAGGGACTGACCAGAGAACCATATCAAACTCTTGCTGGGAGATATCAAAATTATAAATATTCAGAAATGCCTTATAGCTGTACAGTTCATTATTTTCATTTAAGAGTTGTTTTACAGAGTTTATATTGTTATCAGAACAGTTATCTCAGTATAAAGTTTTCTTTCTATGTGAAATATAAGTGTTGTTCCATAAGATACAGTAATGAGGAGAGTAATTATGTTTGTAGAGAAGTTTCTGACATAGTAAAGCTTGCTGATGAAAGTTAACAAGTTTAACTGGTAGTTTTTTTCCCACTGAGAAAGGACACTTAATTTTAATCTATTTTCTGGAAAAGATAATTAGGGATTCTGTTCCACAAATTATTTGGATATTTCAGATATCTTTTCATCCAATTGATTTTATTCATTTGGATAAAAACTTCAAAAGTTAACACATTTAGTCCTCCTTCAGCCTGAGCGTTGGTGAGAACAGTTTTTTTTCACTTTATGGGGTTTTATTTTCACATATAAAATTGTAAAGGATTTTATCTAGTTGGGAGCATGTGGATTTGGAGGCATATAATGAACAAAATGAATAAGAGGCTCTTGACATTCCTTCAGCTTTGCTTAACAACACCCTTCCATATATTGATAAATCTCTTGCCAACCAACAATTACATTTCTTTTTAATTGCTTCAACAACTGGAGCAGAGTTGTTATGTTCTCTCTCTTTAGAATTATTAATAATATTGATCCCTAAATTAGTTACTGAATTTTTAACTGGAATGCCACAGATCTCAGTTTGATATATCTTTTTAGGGACAAAATTTCACATTTTTTAAGTTTTAAGTTTAAACCTGAGACTTCAGAGAATTTGGAAATGGTGGATAGAGCCACTGGAACTTCATCAGCATTTTTCACAAATATTGTTGTATCATCTGCAAACTGTGTTATTTTTAGTTCTTTTCCAATGACATCAATTCCTTCAACAGGGCTCTGTGTAATGAGGTAATTTAATACTTGGGTAACTAGTAAGAAGATATAAGGAGAAGCTGGGCAACCTTGTCTTACACCTTTATTTATGTTAAATCTATGAGATGTACCATGTCAGAGTTTCACAGAGCTGTTGATATCCTTGTAAAGTGTTTTAACAGCTTTTGTATAGAAGTTTCAAAACTCAAAGTAAATAAATTTATGGCTGACTGTGTCAAAAGCTTTCTGAAAATCCAGAAAGAGTATTATTGGATCATCAGGGATTAAATCACAGTAATCAATTAAATCTAAAACTAATCTGGTATTATTTGAGATGTGGCGTCCTGGCATAAATCCACTTTGAGATGTATGAATAATATCGCTTAATCCAACTTTCAGTCGTTTTGCCAGAATAGAAGCAAGTATTTTGTAGTCATTGTTTAATAAAGTAATTCCTCACCAGTTGTCAATAAGTAGTAAATCCTTATTGGGTTTTGGAATCAGTGTAATTGGACCTTGCTTCATTGAGTTAGGGAGTTCTTCCTTAATAATGGATTCATTGTACACTGCAAGTAGAAACTGTGAGACTTCATCAGAGAATGCCTGATTAAATTCTGAGGTAAGGCCATCATTTCCTGGTGATTTGTTACATTTAAGATTTTTAAGAGCCAATTGAATTTCTTCAACTGATAAACTTTCATCACATTCTTTCCGAAGGTCATCATTTGCTTTTTTCACATTTTTCAGATGATTAAGTATATAAGAGCTATCACTACATGCATCCTCTTTATAAAGATTTTTATAAAAGTTAGATATAAAATTCGAGATGATGTAGACATCCTCATTTACTGAATCATCTATTTTCAATTTAGACAATCAATTCATTGCTGCATCTCAAAGCTCCAAAGTTTCATCCTCGCTTCCTCCACTTGCGTCTTAGTCCCGCCCACCAGAGATGCATGCCAAAGCACGAGGAAATGAAGAGAGGAGACGAGGAAACGAGGAGATTCATTTTAAGAGAAATGAGACGTCCTCTCCTCTGCAGCGTCAAAGCAACATCTTGTAGTGATGACGGCTTCACAGCTGGATATGCCGGTCTCGAGCACACAGGAGAAACTGAATTAAGGAAAATAATGTAAACTCCAGGGCGCTCAACCGCAATAAATTCATATTCATTTACACATCAATTGAACGTAAATATGTTCATGAATGAAAAAGAAAACTGTCACGTTTTCCCAGGCCCAGAATGATAGGAGTTTTTAATTGTTATATTGTGGCCACTTTGTGTTCATAAATAATGTTTTTATTCTACAAAAAGCACTTAAACCCTCCTCTCTGCGCATTTATATAGAAAAAATGTAAAGGCGTGAGATAACAATGTACAATTCACTACTTTCTCTCCTTATTTTAGCATGGTTGGATCACAGACGTCATAAAACATGCTTTTCGTTAATGTGCATTATCTGCCTGACCATGGGCTCTGTTGAGGGCCGATATGTGTCAATGAGCATCTCTGTCACCTACTGACTTTTTGAATTTAGTATTGTCCATGTTTGCTGTTTGTAAATGTATGTATGTGCAGGGTAGACTAAAAACTGAATTGCCCTTTGGGAAAAATAAAGTTGTCTGATCTAATCTAATCTAAAATGTGTTTTCCTGAACAGACCTGTCTACTGTAGCAGCCTTACAGTTACAGACACAAACACAAAGAACACAGATAAATCAGGACAGACAACAGATGGAAAACCTGGAAAGAACTGCCCCGTGATAGTGTTCAATATATTCTGTGATATCAATATGACCAGCTTAGAATTCTTTTAAATGATGAATCAAATATTTCTTTGCACAGTGAAGAAAATCATACGACAGAGATATTGTCACAGTCTCAACCTTCAGCCTGCCACATTCCTGCTGCAGCCTAATCAGCTCAACTCATCTCACTTGCGCTCCTGCTCACACCTGCACCTCATCTGCTGCAATCAGGCCACCTATTTAAACCACAGCTCCACACACAGCCAGAGTCAGACTGTCTTTGTCTTCATGCTGAAAACTCCAGACCTGTCTTATGGACTTCTGCAAACCCTGAACTTGTGTTTCCTCGATTATCCCTCCTCCTGATCAGCCTCCTCGCTCCTTTCTCCCCCGTGCGCATTTTGTGCTTTGGAACGTCCTTCAATATGTCTGCTCAGAAAGTACTTGGTGTCTCGGAGAAGAGAAGAGAAAGGAGACTGCATTTTAGCACATTGGGATGCACCCCAGGTGTGAGTAGGGTGCTTCTGCAGAGCCACCATCCACAGCTCAACATCTGGTCCACAGCTCAACATACAGGACTTCATTATTGTGAATTATCCACACTGTGAGAGCACTTTCAGATTTGTGTGTCATAGAAAGTATTTGTGTTAACTTGCTCTCCACAAGAAAAGACCATGGGACAGTTCTTAGCCAAAAATACTGCACTTGTCTCTGAATGGTATGAAAACAGCAGAAAGAGACACAGGACAAAGCTGTCACCAAGACAGAAGTGGGAATACCATAGACATGTATAGAAAGACTAGATGGCTGAAGGTGGAGCCACTGACGTCCTCACATGGCGGCCATCTTGGTACAGGGCACATTTCTGCTCTGCTCTGTAGTACTCAACTGAGGATAAGACACCTGCTTAAACATATTCAACATACTGATGCTTTACTTTCTAAAATCTTGACGGATTTACAAACAGGTCAGTTTATTACAAATGTTATAAGAAATGTAACATCAATATATTAATATTATGTTTTATAAAATTTTATAATCTTCAGTATGCAGTATCAAAACTACATCTGACATGTCACTACCCCCTAGTGGACACAGAGCTGAATTACACTGACATGTAACATGAATAATAAACCTCACACAGTAACAGTATTGATATTTTATATAACATTATCATTGTAATTTATACATTTTTGTGTTATGTTTGTTTATTGTCTACAAAGTTAAAGTTAATCAGTTTCACCACAGACTTTTAATCCCCATATGTTTGAGCTCTGGTCCAGATGTTGATCTGTGGATGTGGCTCTGCGGCTCTGCAGAAATCCTCTGTTTTGCTGGTTGTAGCCAGGCGCCAACCCTAAAGCCTGTAAATGAAGGTTCATGTGAAACTACCAAAAGCTGAAATATTCAGTGTCCATGTGGAGCTGGCTGCAGTAACCTGACACCTTAATGATTTTGTGCATGGAAAACACATTTTTACACCTTTACTCTCATAAATACAGCCCAGTTAAAATGGCTTCAGTCTAAAACTATAATGCATATACATGCTTTGCTGTGAGAGGCAGTGATTTTATTTTTTATTTTATTTTTTTGTGCCAGCTTTTCTTTTAGTGAGGATTTATTGAGAGTTTCCAGTTTTGCAAATTCAAAGTTGATTGCTCAGACGGCCTTTAGTCCTGCCTAAAGATAATCTCTCTGAGGAGGTTAAACTTGAGTTCTGCAGTATGGCAGCATCTATTAGAGCAGTGATCACCAACTGGTGGCCCCTGGACCACATCAGGCCCCTCAAAGCTTTCCATCTGGCCCCCTGATATACAGAAAAAGATCAGGGTCACTGCAAATAAATAAATGAATTTATATTTAGATAAAACTCTTTGTGACTAAAAAAATCAAGATGTTAAGAAAATCATATTCGAAAATTAAAGTAAGAGCTCTCAAATAAAGTATGATTTAATTTGTGGACTTTGAGCTTTTCTCAGCTTTTTTCACACAGACTTTTAATCAACTCTATCCTTTAATGTTCTCTTCTTTTCTGTTGTTCTTTTTTTGGCTCTTGTTGTCTTCAGTGTTTGGAAAATGAGAAAATGCTCAGGGTTTCTTGAATCTGGCCCCCAAAGCATTTTCCAAGATAAAAACTTTCCAGACAAATGTAGTTGATGTTCTCTGTGTTAGAGGGTGTTTTATAGGTGGTATGTTTATAACAGAATAAAAAAATATATTCTTAAAATAAACTTCAGAAACCATAAAACTTATTTAAACATTTGTTTGTGTGTGGAAAATGGGTGTTAGTTTTATTGCAATGTTCATATCAGCAGTATCTGAAACTTTAAATAAAAATATGCATTTGAAGGAGATTACTTGCTTGGACATGACATTGTTTTCTCCTAAGTTTCTCTTCTTTTTTTAAAGATTTTCTCTTATTCCTTATTTCTATCTGTTAATAAAGAAAAACTGGGAAACGGTAAAAAGAAAAAAAGGTGGAACCTTTATTCATTTCACTATTTTGTAATTTTTGGAAATTTAATGTTTTTCTTACCATTTCAGTTTTTATTAATAAATTAATATATTTTTTTAATAATGTATTTATTTATTTTTATCCAGAAATTTCACTTGTAATTTACAGTTGGCATTTTTACAGTGGACCGTATTTTTGACGTATTGCTTCTGAAAATTGAAGGTTAATGTTTGCTTTACATTCATCAAGTTTATACTGTGCATTTGAATGTGCAAAACTCCATAAGCTGTATTTTACACCAATAATACCCTAAAATTGAAGGTTTTTAGATATTTCTAATATTACACTATTTTCTTTTAAAATTTAAGAATATATCCTTGTAAAGCTTTATAATTCTGACATTGTTCACATTAAAAATCAAAGTTGTTTTCTGTTGATTTACTTTTTAAGGTTTTACAGCATTTACTGTTGCTATTTTGACTGACTTTTTTTTTTTTTTTACAGTGCACAGTATCACTGATGTTACTTTGGTTTTATGCTTCAAAACGAAGTCATCAGCTTCAGCCTGTCTCTGTGCTTTAAAGTTTAACTGGACTGTCGATTCCAGTAAACCATGTGATTTTCCCTCAGTACAAAGTTTGGATCAAATCCAGTGAACTATGTGATGGAGGTCTCAATCTGAAACTGAAAGTGTTTCTGTTGTAGAATAACAGGAGCAGCATGCAGACTGTTTGAGTTTACTCTTCATCAGCAGGATACATGAGAGAGGGGCCTGGTGCTGCACTGAGAAGACCTCCAGGATCAAGGATCACCAGAGATAGTAGACAGAGACAGTCCAAAGTGTGGCTAAATTTGACACAATAACAGAGCAACATGCAATTCATGTACTTGAAGATTTCAATAAAGGACAGAAACACCAGCCTCATGCTGAAACATTTGTCCATGTAGCTCTACATTTTTTTCAAGAAGGTGCCTTTTATTTGATGTTTCTGACACAGAAAACAGATTTTTCCAGAGGAAACAGAATCTGAGGCACTGAAAATGTTAAAAGATGAGCAGAATGGGTGATGGTTAATGGACTTTAGCTTGTATAAAGTTTTTCTAATGTTTGAGAAATATGATCAAAACAGATTTATGGTCATAAACTCATCAGCACCCAAAATGTTCATTTCAGTCCCTCTTTGTTTCTGCCTGCCTTTAAATCCTTGTGTATTTATTTATAAATAAAATAAAGATGAATAGGAGGGTGTGGCATCAATCTGTGATGTTGTAAATCATCTTGATTTAACATGTGTTGTGCTTTTGCTCCATACAAACACAGACTGACTGACTGATCTCTCATCTTTACACCACAGGTCACATTAACACATTTACTCTCACACTCACTCAATGATGACTCTGAGCTCTGTCCATCAGTATCAGCTAAAACAGACCCTCCCTCGTCACACTCATTGACACACCATTGGCACAGCAGTGGGAGCAACTTTGCATTAAGTGTTTTGCCCAAGGACACATCCACATGTGGACAGTTGGAGCTGAGCTCAAACTCCTAAACTTTAAACCTGAAGGTAGATTAACAATCAGACTTTAAATCTGTAACTACTGCATACTGATTTTACTAACATTTGTGAAATCAGTAGTTCACACTAGAATTTTCTCTCAGGATATTTAGAAAAAAAAATCTGAATCTAACTTGTGATTGGTCGGTTTTAGACCAACAACAAATGCTGATACATGACTTTAGACACAATTTAGGCAGGAAAACATGCCAGTGTAGAGGATTTGGTCATATTTAACTTCTAAATACATATTTTAAGCATTTTCCCTCAGCACAAAGTTTGGATCAAATCTCATGCTTTCATGACTTTTTGATCAGTTTGAGACCAAAATAAAATGCTGATAAAGGACTTTTAACATAAAATGCTGATAAAGGACTTTTAACATAAAATGCTGATAAAGGACTTTTTTGGCCTTACACAGGGAGGAAAACATGTTAATGCAAAAGTTTACTTACATTTGATCAAAAATTTACTTTCCTCCTCCAAACATTTAGGTTTCATCTAATGCCCTGGCACAGTGTGCCTAATAAAGTGTCCAGTGGGTGTAAATGTTGATGTATAATTTATGGCTGCAGCTTACGATGCATTCACAGTTCATCTCCTTCTGTAGCAGTCATGCTGAGGACTGTGTCACTTCACTGACCTCCTACTCTTTTGTCTTACTGTTTGTCCAGTTGCTGACATCATCATCTCAGGTGATGTTAAACAATATTTCTGATGTTACTGTTAAGCTATAAAGTTTGAAAGGAAGCACAAGTCCAGATTACATTAGTCAGCCAACCATTTATTGACAATATGTGAGGCAATACACAAATACTAAGTCACTCAGCTGCTGAGGTCTCTGATTTGCAGGCCAGAGCCTCTGACAAAGGATGTTACAATATCTTATGCACTCTTTATAAATTCTTTGATTTGGAGCAAAGTGTACAGAACAGGAAATCTTCATGTCTGGTTTTATAAGTTTTGTCTGCACGGGGAAAGGGTTCAACAGCATCTGGTCTTTGTTTGGTTTACCAACAGGAAATGACGACTGGAAACAAGACTGAACTTCATTAGCAGATAGTATGACACCTTAACCAAGCAAAAAGAAGTGAAATCTTTGAGTATATTTCAGAATGAAATCCTTGAATATACGACATTACCTTGGTTTTATCAGCTTTAGCCTGTTCCTGTGCTTTGAAGGAACTAAAGCTGTTTTTTGAGCTGTCTCTAATTTAGCTGATATCCCAGTATGTTTGAGTTCACCCTCTGATTCCCTGACCTCAGCTCCAACAAAGAGGATGAAACAATCAAAGATTTCTCTATTTCTCATTTTTGTAAAGTGGTCTGTTGATTCCAGTAAACCACGTGGTAAATGTGTTCAGCAGAAGTGAAGAATTGTTTTGAAAATCTGCCCATACAAGACTTTGGGAAATTAAGACAGGGAACTGGGCATATTTTGATAACAAAATGATTTATTAACAAGATGACCTCAGGTCAAACTTTTCAAACAAACAACATGCTAACAATTTGACTTGTTGGTCAGGTGTCATGACCAACAAATATGCTGATAAATGATGTTTTGGCTATTTAGCAGGCAGGAAACACGGTAACAAATGACCTTGGTCATGTTTGTGAGAAATTTTTCGGACAGCTTTGTTTAGACTCTGAGCAAAACAACACCAAGGTATCTGACATCTGTTTTCAGACAACTCTGGACCCCTTACAAACAGGTGGTTGGGTAAACTTTAACCTGGGATGAAGTTCTACCTTTATATCCTCCCCTGAGGTATTTACTCCCTTAAACAAGACGCTGATGTCTAAATATATATACATACATTTACATGTATGTATTTAACATGTACATGTATTTAAGGGTGTTGAACTGTCTTGTCTGCAGAGGACACCTCTCCAGGTCTCCTCTCCATGCTGCATGTTTCTGAGATAAAGGAATCGTGATCCATAACACTGTCTCTCGTTCTTTTCTTGCTTTCTTCTTTGTCAGTTTTCCATATTTAAAAAACTAAAACTCACATATTTCACATACAAATTTAAAAACAAACAAAAAAAAAACTTCATGATAAGGTGAAGTTCCACAATATTCCTGATGTTACTTTGGGTTTGTTCTTCCAAACAAAGTTCTCAGCTTCAGCCTGTTCCTGTTCTGGGGCTAAAGCAGTTTTTTGAGCTGCTCCTAATTTATCTGATGTCCCAGTGTGTCTGAGTTCACCCTCTGATTCCTGATATCAGCTCCAAAAAAGAGAGAAAAACAAGCAAGATTTTTCAAATCCAATTTACTGTAAACTGGACAGTTCATTCCAGTAAATGTGATGGAGGTCTCAATCTAAAAGTGAAAGTCTTTGTCTCAGTATAAAGGAGCAGCATGCAGACGGTGGAGCTGTTTGAGTTTGCTCTTCATCATCAGGATACATGAGAGAGGAGCCTGATGCTGCACTGAGAAGACCTCCGGGATCACTGATGTGCATCGAGCCCTGCTCTGCTCCAAAGGTGAGTTTGTTCTACATCTCTTTATTTTGTCTCAGGACATGAACAGTAAAAGTTCTGCAGGTTCTGCTTCGAGTGCTCCCTTAATCAAACTTACCTGCTGGCTGAAAGCTGTCAAAGCTGACTGTGAACGATCCACAGAGGAGACGTTCAGGGACCTCTGTTTTAAAATGGATCTTAATGTTTCAACTGACTCTAAAACAGGGTCAGACACTGAGATGATCAGGCCTGAGCTAAGACATGGGTGTTAACAGAGCCTAAAGACGCATTGGATGTCTGAGCACTACACTTTTTTTCTCTTTTTTAAAGACTCCGACCTGTCTGTCAGTATTTTTTGATTATTTTTTAAAGCACTCTCACACTCACTGAGGCTGAGCAGTCTCACTGGGCAGGGCCCCTCTCCTGTCAGGAGCAGAACATTTACATTAGGGAGAGTTTTCTAATGAATTAATTGATTCATTTATTTCTGTCATTTTTCACACTGTATAAAATGCCACACAAGGATAAAGATATTAACAGAAAACAGGACATAATAATAACAATAACAATAATAATAATAATAATTATAACAATAATAATAATAATAACAATAGTAAAATGGTAAAGTGGAAAATAGAAGTAGTAATATGAATATAATAACTTAGTTTTAGGTTTAGAATTTAATAAATTCTTTTACCATCACATTCACTGAAAATCTACTTTCTATACTTTCTTTACAGAACTTCTTGAACTGGCCCCGTCTTTCTCTTTTTGTTTTTCTGGCAGTTTTCTGTGTTTCTTTCAATTCATGACATTTGTGTAATGTTGTGTAATGCATTCACTCTGCACTGTAATAATTCAATATAAATATATAACAGAACAGTCATCATTCTAGTTCCATGAATTAATGAAGGAGAAAATCATTTACTTGTTCCAACGCTTTCCGCTCCTTGCCATGGACAGTGTCAACCCTTTCAGAGCTCTTTTCTATATGAAAAAAAAATCTTAACAACCCATACGGAAAAGAAATACAAAAACCTTACAAAATTATTATATGCCTGCATGTTAGATATTTATATTTCATATGTGTAAGACTTATTTGATTTTCTCATGATTTACTCATGAAAGTGGCCACTTTTGCATTGTTTTCATACAACATACTTATAAAAATTTAATATGTTGTATTAAACTTTCTATATGTTACATATAAAAAACTTAATTGAAAGATATGCTTTCCTTATATGGTCCATATATGTTATTTAGTAATTACCTACATATTTTTACTATGTCACAGTATTAAAATTATATCCATTACATATGTATTTTTTGTATAATAATTGTAATTAATTTATATGAAATTTTCCATCATTTTCTCTATACCCTGCTATCCGTTTTGGGGTTGCAGGGGGCTGGAGCCTATTCTGGGGGGCCTATCCCAGTTATATACACTCGAGAGGTGGGGTTCACCCTGAACCCAGAAAGGCCCTCCCAGCCTGGAATCGAACCTGGAACCTTCTTACTGTGAGACACATGCTCTACCAGCTGCGCCACCGTGCTGCCTGATCATTTGCTGTTCTCAAAATCCAAAATATCCTATTCGTCTAAAATAATTATACTACTTTGACAACTTTAACTGTGATGGTGTGCCAGTCCTCAAGTCCTCTAAATTCAGTATTGGCTAATACTGTGCTGTGTCAATGAAATAACCCTGACAGTAGAGACATATATAGATCTCTATCTATCTATCTATCTATCTATCTATCTATCTATCTATCTATCTATCTATCTATCTATCTATATATATATACATACATACATGTGTGTCAATGACATGCCATGCATATTTTTCTGTCCGAGTACAACATTTCCTTACAGAATAAATTAAGCAATTCATCATATGTATTACTTTTAAGTACAAAATTTATTTCATGGTAATATATCTCCAGCACATTCATACAATTTTTTTTTTTTTTTTTGGGCACCTCAAACACCAAAGAAAATCAGGTGGGTCAACCGTCCGGGCAAATGAACACACTGATTAAACTATAAAATTAGCATGTCAGTGATGCTAAGTTAAAAAAAAAAAAAGTATACTGTTGCATTATTTCATTTTCGAAACATTTCAAATAAAATACTTCCTGCAAATAAAACAGTTTTTAATCTGTTGAGGTAGCTACAATAGGTACAATTTTCCATGTTAGGTGGTACCAGTGGTGTAAAGGAACGAAGTAATAGTACTTAGTTACAGTACTTAAGTATGTTTTGGGAGTATCTATACTTTACTTGAGTTTATATGTTTTTTGCAACTTTCACTTTTACTTCACTACATTAAAAATTAAAAAATGATACTTTTACTTCGTTACATTTAAATTGTCAACTTAGTTACTCGCTACATAATAAAATGTGAATATAAATGACACTTATTTTCACATTTTATTTTGAAGAGGATTGTATGGACTGTTTGTGCTCTTGCGCGAATATCCGACTCTCTCGATTCATCTCAGTGAGACCACGCATGCAGCCTGCGTATGATCGTCAGTGTCGACAGCAACCGACAGCGTGATGGAAGCAGCCTCGTCTACTGGCAATTGCGGGGGTTCAGAGTCAGATGAACATCCGTGGATACCTGTCATGTTCAGCAGATCATATGGACCTACTGAAATCATTCCCTGCCATCTGCAAGTTGTCTGTCAAGCTGAACACACCTCTGCCTGCCTCTGCAGCCTGTGAACAACTGTTTAGCATTGCAGGACTTGTATTCAGCCCGCGAAGAGCACGACTGAACTCATGCAATTTTGAAAATCAACTTCTGCTAAAGATGAACCGCAAGTTTGTGGACTTTACGTAAGGGAGGAATGGAGAGAGTGAAGAGGTGAAGGGAGCTGAGGGAGGGGGGAAGAGTTAAACTTAATAAAGCTTGGGAGAGCAACAACTATTTGTACCTGTTCTCTTTGTTTTACTTTTACTTTTAATACTTAAGTACATTTAATAGTAGCTACTTTAAGACTTTTACTTAAGTGATTTTTTAATGAGTGACTTTCACTTTTAGTTGAGTATATTTTATATAAGATATCTTTACTTTTACTCAAGTATGGGTTTCAAGAACTTTTTACACCACTGGGTGGTACAACCAATGTAATACTATTGAAATATCAATCATAACTTAAATAACAAATTTTATCTAAAATGACACATTGTTACTTAATGACAAAGGCTAATGCTTGTACAGTTGCCTTGGCAGATGCCTGTTTAAACTGAAAATAATTTATAATGTCAGGCGACGCAACCAGTGAGTCAGTGGCACAACTGCAGGGAATGTCACTTTAACAGATAAATAGTGGTGCTAGAGTCATTATTAGTTACATTTCTATTTTATTCTTCTAATTTTTAGTTAAAAATGTCATAATTTAAAGCTTTTGTCATAATTATCATTTTGTATTGAGAAATTGTATTTATACCAATGCTATTAAGGTTCCTGCTAATCGATCAATTCTTCAATGATTCCCTCATTGATTTCTGGAGATTTTATCCTGTGAGCAAATGTTGGCCTGTAGATTTTCAGTGTCAACAATGTCAAACACATGTCACAGCAAAGATAACTTCTTCTGCAAGTTGCTGGTATTTCCACTCACTTAAGGTTGTCAGTAGGCGCCTGTTGTAAAAGATTAAGCCACAATTCTGATGTTTCTGAACCCTGCCAGTGGGAAGAATTGATAAGGGAATTGATTAAAAAAAAGACTCTTGATTTTGATTATTTGATGGAGCTGTTCACGATTTTCAACTGGAATTGGTGTTCGATTTCCATCCAGAGTAAATATTGAATTAACTAATCATTTACAAAGGTAATTTTTTTTTCATCATTGATTTATCTTTAATTAATACAGTTGCATGAAAAAGTATGTGAGCTCTCTGGGATTACTTGGATATCTGCTTAAATCGGTCATAAAATATGTCCTGATCTTCATCTAAGTCACATCACTAGACAGACCAAGTCTGCTTAAACTAATATTCCACAAAAAATAATACGATTTCATGTTTTAATTCAACACAATATGGAAACAGTCACAGTGCAGGGTGGAAAAAGTATGTGAACCTTTGGGTTTAATAAAATTCCTTTGGCAGCAATAACCTCATCCAAACTTTTCCTGTAGTTGTAGACCAGACCCATCTTCTACACCATGTTTTCTGTCATTTCTAATGCGGTCAGGTGGCACAACTGTTCCTTGTCAGTTGGTGTGACGAGGTAAAATAGTAATTTAAACCATCAAATAACAAACAAAAGTGAACAAAAGTAGATAAGTGGGATGACATAGCTATTTTGTTGAATTCATTTATTTGCAAATTTTTGATTTAATTTTTTTGTCTTGAAATAAAAAATCAATTGACAAAAATGCTCAATATCTGGACTCTAGAGTGTAATTCGCTTGAATTATTGTAGATAAAAAAAAGGCACCCACAAATCAATAATGTATGAGTCACCGCAGACACTTAAGGAATACTTGGCCAAACTGTCACATAAAAAAAAAAACTAACAAAAATATACATATACTTACATATTATTGGTTGCACCACCTGACATTTTCCGGGGTGGTAGAGTTAAAAACACTTCAAAAAAGTAATTTGACATGAAACATGAAATGTTAGTTAACGTCTGAAATCCATTTAAACGCTTTGTCCTTGTCTCAAAAATCTGCATTATATCCATTTTCAAAGAACTTTTTAAAAATACATTTTTGACCCCTTAAATTTGCCATTGACATATATGTGTGCGTATATTTGTTTTTATAAATACACACACACACCAGGTTTTGACTATGTATTTACCTTAACACCATACACACAGGCCTTTGAAATGATCAAGAATCAGAGATCTCATCTATGTGCCATTTTACATAGGACCTCCTATGTTTTTTATGTTTCTTGCAAAACTTTTAATTCCAAATAATAAATGTAGGACAGAGCAGGTATCTACTAAGAATATTGTATGTGTTGTATGTGAAATAGCTGCCATATATAATACTTGTAAGTGTGCAAATTATATATTTTTCATTTTACAAAACTTTTGTATGGATCTTGTATTTTCTTTGGGATAGAGCAGGTATCTACTAAGAATATTGTATGAGAAATAGCTGTCATATATAATAGTTGTAAGTATGCAAATAGTATATTTTTCATTTTACAAAACTTTTGTGTGGATCTTTTATTTTCTTTACTTGTCATGCAAATTATTTACAAGTGTCATATATGTGATACAGTTATTTTGTAAAATCCTACAATGTCTTTTCCATATGGGAAGAACAGTAGTTAACTGAAAATTAAACCTGCCTTGCTGAGTTCTGCTTATGTGGCAAAACATGCAAAATAAGAATGCACCCGAATCCAGGTCAATGTTGCCAGATTTCTTTAACGAAATTAGCAACCATGTCGATACGAGCATGCCTCAGCAACCTCCACCTAAGATCACACAAACACACACACACACCCACACACACACACACACTCAGACAAATTGCTTTGTTAAACTTTCACTTGCATTTTAAAATAAAATTCTCGTCCATAGTGTCACTTTTCTGCTGTCATTCTGCTTACCTGTCACTCACATCTCCTTAAAGGTGTAGTCAGCGATGTGGGAGAAAATGAGTAGAGAGGTTGTTGATAAACTAACCAGCGTAGCTAAGGTAACCCTGACTTGTCAGACAATAGTAGCCACAACTCAACTGCCATTATTAATAACATCACGACAACAGTACATTTTTGCAGATTAGACAATAAGATGAATGCCCGACGGCTGTTACTTACGGAAGCCCTAAAAGGCCATGGTTTTTCCATGTTTATTTAGCACCGTTTTCTCGTGATAACGACTTAATTTCAGTCGTTTTCCCGAGATCTCGAGTTATTTATGTCGTTATCTCGGGAAAACGAAGCTTGTTTTCTCGAGATCTCGACTTATTGATGTCGTTATCCCGTGATAACGACTTATTTATGTCGAGATCTCGAGAAAACAAGCTTCATTATCCCGAGATCTCGACATAAATAAGTCGTTATCACGGGATAACGACATCAATAAGTCGAGATCTCGGGAAAACGACTGAAATTAAGTCGTTATCACGAGAAAACGGTGCTAAATAAACATGGAAAAACCATGGCCTTTTAGGGCTTCCGTAGTTACTGTTATGTGAAGCACCACAAAGCTAATGTTGCTTACCTATCCAGCAGAAAGACGGCGACATCCGCGCCCGTTTTCAGGTCTTTCAATTGGCGGAGTTCCCTCCACCGTCGGAAAGCAAAACCAATTATAGCCGCAACTATCGAGTAGTATCGAGCAGAGATGGGCACTCGAGTTAAAGACTCGTACTCGAGTGGCACTCGAGTCGCATTTTTGGAGACTCCAGACTTGACTCGTACTCGACCCTGAAAGACTCGGGAATTGACTCGACTCGAGATCAAAGACTCGTGGGCAATCTTAGTTTTATGGATGGTTTTTTGAGTGTGCTGGGAGCGTCTGTCCCTCTCTTACCTCGCCTCGCTTTTCTCCCTCTCCGCGGCCACTTCCAAACCTCGTAAATTTGCTGTCGTTAAGACAGGAAGTCACTGTGTGGGGGATCCGGTAGTTTCAAAATAAAATACAATTTACAGACTCTCGAATGTAAATTTCCTCAGTTGTTTGTCATTACGTCAAAACCGGAAGGTCAGCAGTCGGTCTGAGGGTCCCAGAGACAGCACGACACCATGGACGAAGAAAAGCGCACCTTAGAGGTACAGAAATATATAACACTGCATACATTACACAAAACGTATTTTCTGCACGGCTATAGGTGGACAGAAGTTGAATAATTCACGAAGCTGTGTGGTTGGGACCAGCAAAGGGGCCTTAGAGAAGCGAAGTGAGGTGTTGTTTATTTCTTTTCTCAGTCTATAACATGTTTTATGAGCGTGTGATATCGCTATTCTCGAGAGCCTGTGTCTCTTTGGGGATCAGCCCTCCCCCTACGCCGCGGCTCTGCTCTGCGCCTTCAGTGGGTCTGTCGGGGCAAAACCGCGCTGCGCGGCTTTCAGGGAATTTGAGGTTCCGTCCCACCCACATATCAGTCTTCAGTCAGTCAGTCAGTCATCATCAGCCATCAAGGCAAGCACAAACGCCACATTTCAGGGTGGCCTTTTACTGTGGACAGTCTAAGGCACACCTGTGCACTAATCATGGTGTCCGATGAGCATCTTGATGTGGCACACCTGTGAGGTGGGATGGATTATCTCAGCAAAGCAGAAGTGCTCACTATCACACATTTAGACAGATTTGTGAACAACATTTGAAAAAAATGGTAATATTGTTAATCTGGAATGAATTTTAGATCTTGGAGTCCATCTCATGAAAAATGGGAGCAAAAACAAAAGTGTTGCGTTTATATTTTTGTTGAGTGTATATGTATATATATATATATATATATATATATATATATATATATATACATATATATATATATATATATATATGTATATATATATATATATATATATATATGTATATGTGTGTGTGTGTGTGTGTTTGTGTGTAAAGACTCGTGACTCGACTCGGACTCTAGATCAAAGACTCGTGACTCGTCAAGTCTTGCCCCTCAAAGACTCGAGAATTGACTCGACTCGAGGTCAAAGACTCGTGACTCGACTCGGACTCTAAGTCAGAGACTCGTGGACATCTCTGGTATCGAGTAGAAGAAGTAGCACCCAAAAGCAGACACAGCAAATGTGTTTAATTAAACAACAAAGATGATTAAATACTGTTTTGTGTTTTAACAGCCCATTTTTCCCTATTTTTGATTAAACAAACTTTTTAAAATTTGGGTTTATGTATTCATTTCATCATTAATTATTATTATTCTTTTTAATTATAAAAACAAATGTTATACACATTTAAGTTGTTTTTTTGTATTTTTATTGTCAGATGTTCTTAATTTGAGATCACTTCACCATTTCCTATTCCAATAAGGTTTTGTCTATGCAGACCTTAGCCAGTTTGTATGGTGGACTCTGAGCGCCATAACTTTAAAAAGTTTCAATAGATTTGAAAGGAAATTTCAGGGAAAGTTGGCCATGGCACGTGACAGAAGAGGTACGATTTTGGTGGTGATAAAGTTCAGCTTACTTTGTTTTTACACACCATGAACCATGCTCAGTCTGTCAGTGCTGTTTAGAAGAATCATCTTCATTATAATCATATTTTTTACAGTTCCCCATCCCTCTGTGAAGACACCAGAGAGCAGGGAGCAGCAGACAGAGACTACAAAGTGCACCTTTGTTTTTCAAGCATATATTTATTAATGTTCATTTAACATTAACATCCAACAATTGACAATATCAAACATTCGGCAGAGATTATATAAGAAAACAAAAACAAAACAAAAAAACTATGAAAAATAAACAAATTCATAAATAAAGATAATAATCATTAAAAAAGTATACAAACCCATAAATTACATCATACAATCCTACAGTAAGTGAAATGTTACCATTAACCACTCTCTCATTAACCCATTTCAGTTTTATCATTCTTTATAAGTTCTAAAAACATCTTCCAAATGTCAGAAAATTCAGAAGCTTTCTTTTTTACAATATATGTTAGTTTTTCAAGAGCCAAACTCGAGGATAGATTAGTTAACCAGTAATCAAAAGAAGGGCAACCAACATTCTTCTGACATAGAGCAGTTGATCGTTTGGCTTGCAAAAGGCAAAAGTCGACCATTTTCCTCTCCTTTCAGGACAGAGAGCAGTCATCAGGATAAATGCCTAAAATACATATCTAAGGACATAAAGTTACCGGACATGACGTTACCTGAGAGACGTAATTTAAGACAGACTCCCAAAATGTTTGAATTTTATCACAGCTCCATAAACAGTGACAGAACGAACCTTGATGATTGTTACATTTATAACATCAGTCAGACATATTGGGATCAAATGTGTTCAGTTGTACAGAGGAAATATATGTCCTCATTACCCAGTTAAATTGTAACACTCTTAAACGGGTGTTAACTGATGGAGTGTGTGACTTTAAACATATTTTACTCTATTCAGTAACTGAGATGTCTACTCCTAAATCTTTTATCCACTCCTGTCTTTTACTTTCAGAACTATCCAGATGGTTATCCACCAACATGTTACAAAACTGTGTTATCATGTTTTTGCCAAAGCAGATCTTTGTAACATTTGTTTCTAATATGGAGAGTGGGGGCTGCTGCAATAAATTCTTTAAATGAGTCATAATGAAGCTCTTAAGTTGTAAATACTTGAAAAAGTGTTTCTGTAGTACAATTGTATATCAAATTTTGCCTTTACTTTACTTTGCCTTTCATTCATTAAAATGTTATCTTTATATACATCTTGTAGTTTTGCTATACCTGTAATGCATTGAGCTGGTTCGCTACCCTTACTCTGAAGGGGACCGGAAGTAAAGGTGGGGGAGGATTTAGCGGTAACGGACCAGACTATGGGATGTCCGCTATGTGAATGAACTCACTAAATGATTGACTCGTTGATACTCTGAACAATGTCCTCCTGTCAAGTTATTTTACAACATTAGACAGATATTACAATACCCTGATTCAATATTTTAACCCCCAAGTCATTTTTTTGCAGGGAGGAACAGGTAATTTCCCCATATCGGGGAGAAACAAGACAACTCTGAGGAGATGCCTAAACTATATATTTTTATAAATGTCTTTTTTCAGCATTTTGTGCCTTTATTGATAGGAGAGAGACAGTGGATAGACTTGTGAAAGGGGGTGAGAGAGTAGGGGAAGACACTCTGCAAACTGGTCACAGGTGAGATTCAAACCTGGACCGGCAGAAGCAAGTACATGGGGTGCCTGGTTGCTAATCACTCCGCCAAACCAGCACCCCTCATGCCTCATCATGCCTATCTTTGTGGAATAGAATGAAAAGCATATAAAAATCTAGGTAGTATAGTCATCTATATCGTGTTTATTCTTCCTAGTATAGAAAGAGGTAGCGTTGTCCAACTAGAGATCTCCTCTGTTAATTCTGCAAACATGGGCTCACAATTGGCTGAACTAAGATTACTAATTTCAGGTGTTATTTTAATACCCAAGTATTTAAATCCATCTGTGGCATTTATAAATGGGTGGGTGGGGTGCTACTGAATTTCTTCCTGTCTTTACAAAGTGCACCTTGAATTTTAGATCATTTTACCATTACCTATTCCACTAAGGTTTTGTTTATACGAACCTTAACCAGTTTGTTTGTTGGACTCAGGGAGTCATAACTTTAAAAAGTTTCCATGGATTTGAAAGGAAATGTCAGAAGAAGTTGGCCATGGCACATGACAGAAGAGGTGAGATTTTGGTGGTGATTCTAATTCATACTTAATACAATTCAACTTCAGAAGCACCTTGTTGGAGTGTATTTCTGACATGAGTGTATTTTCTAAAGCTGAGGTGAGTGTGAGTGACCTCTGGGCAGCATGGTGCTCTGGACTCAGTTCTGGTCCCCATCAGTCAGTGTCAGCTCATCAGTCAGTGTCAGACACACATGTTGATGCCCGAGCATCAGCAGCACTGAGGACAGCTGTGCCTCATCCTCTCTATGCTGACTTTGACTCTCAGGAGGTATTTGTCCCATGGCTTTATTTTTATTGATCAGGAACCACTGTGGAGTTTGATGATTGACCAGCATGTTTCAGAGCAGTCAATGACTTTGAGTGTTTCAACGGAAACATGTCAGAACAAGTCTGTGGACATATATGTACACATATGAGACATGATTCAGGGAATTTGGCTAAATTCAAGGCTGATGCTATTAAAAGTCCTTTGAATTTTATTGTGACTAAAACTAAAATATGAGTGACAGCAGGAGACACTGTCATCAGAGTGATGGGACAGATAAAGTTCAGCTTACTTTGTTTCACACACCATGAACCATGCTCAGTCTGTCAGTGCTTTTTAGAAGAATCATCTTCATTATAGTCATATTTTTTACAGTTTCCCATCCCTCTGTGAAGACACCAGAGAGAGACTCCTCAGGGTGAGGATGAGGGTCACACTGTGACTAGAGCAATTGAGAAAGAAGACAAGCAGGAAACAATGGGCACGACTACATCGTCACCAGAAGATCAAAACTCCACCAAAGATGTAAAAGGACCCCTGAACACCACAGTTACTGATGCTGCTGTGACACCTGAACAAACAAGTGAGTAAGAACACCAATAAGAAGTATCTCCTTTAGTTTGAATGTACTCTCCTTAAAAACCATTCTGTATGAATAATCAGGGTCAATGAGGACACCATGAATGAATCACTAATCTGAGAGCCAACACCATTAACTCTTTTTTTTTTTTTTTTTCAACTTGTCGTGTCCAGCATTGCAACAGCAGAATTATGGTCTGGCTGCCATATTGTGCAGAACACATTTACTTTGCCAGGAGGAGCTGTTTGTATATAAGGCTCCCCTTGAGTTTTAAGTTAAACTTTTTATTAATGTTTTTGTTAATTCTTTTTTATTTTTTTATTTTATTTTTGTCAACGCCATATATTGCCAAGTTGGGAGATTATTGCTTGACCAAACAAGGGTGGTAATAGATAGGAGAGAGGGAAGAAAATAGACAAAAAGCGAGAGAAAAACAACAAAACAACAGTAAAGAACAAGTAAAGAACAAACAACCAGCTGCTGAACCTGAGAAGAAACCATATCCTGAGGTCTTTGACACTACGATCACAAGGAGCACCTGAGGAGAGAAGAACTGGAGAGATCATTAGCAACAATGAGCACAGCAACAGCAATTGTAGATGTATATATATATACACATAAACATATATATACATAAACACAGATATCGGATCTATGGGGGCGCGGCTGAAAGTGCAGATTATTCGGATTAAGTTGTGCTTTGTGTTTAGTGATCATGCAGAGTGGTCATGCAGATGTAGCCCCACTGCCTCTAGGGGCCAGATGGCCCAGCCTGGCACCCGGGGGAACAGAACCAGCCCAGACCGCCACTCACTGCGGGCCAGCACCCGCCCCAAGCGCCCCCCGGCCAGACTCCAGGGACCATGGAGATCCCCCCCCATGTTTCCTTGTCTAGAGGCCAGCGTCGGCCTGAGGTCACCAGGCCCCTGGCACTCACACACCAAATGCAGAGACATACACTAATTCCACACTGCACATCCACCCAACAAATTAATAGGGATGTGATGATCCATCGATACAGACCGACACACCGACCGGCACAGCGACGATCCAACCACACAGATGCAAAGCCGAAACACAGATCAACACCGCGATCCCCAACACACGCCCCCCCTCCGAAACCCCGACCGGACACCTGCGCCCGCCCCCGGCCAACCGCGCACCGCCCCAAAGCTCCCCCCCCAAGCCCCATGCACCCAGCGCACGAGACAGAGACAGAGCCAAATGGCTCTGCGCTTTTAGGCAAGACACAGACGACCTGACAGCAGAGGGCGCCCGCCGCCGCCGCGACAGGAGTGCTCCACCACACAAGAGCAGCAAGCCACGCCCTCCTCCGACCCTGCAGCGCACCGACCCACGAAATCCCACAAAGCCAGGAAGCAAAACAGCGGGAGCCCAGCACCACACCGACCACCAAACAGCGAAGCAAACTCCGACCACACGGACACACAAACCGCGGCACCCAGGCGCCACAGTAGAACAAAACCACCAACACCAAGCCAGCCACTTCAATAGCGTCCAACCCCGCACACCAGAAACGCCCGGATCCAGCCCAAACCGCAGCTACACATCTCAGGCCCGACAGAACACAGTCAAGCGCCGGAGAATAACAGCAAAAGATCAAACGTTAGCCCAGCTACCCCAACCACAGTGCCGCACCACCACCCGACACAAAAAAACAAACACCACAGCGGAACGACAAGACCCACAAGGCAACAGCGGGGGCAAAAAAAAAAAAAAACCCACCCGAACCGAGCCCGCCCCAACTCCACAACACGACTAGACCACAGAGATGGCCACAATCCTCCACAAACCACCACACCCAAAGGCCAGCACACTGCCCCACACCCCAGCAACAAAGCCACCAAAATCGTCCCACATCCCCCCCCCGCCCCAGGTCAAATGCAGCCGATCCTGCCCAGCAAGCACACAGCACCGCCCCAAATCGTCGAAGGCCCCCCAAACCGCCCGCACGAAATCAAACTCGCCAGACCCCGACACCGGCAAACACGCATCCCGTCCAAAGAATCAACACCGCACAGTCCCGAAACTGGTGACCCACACCCCCACATATTAATTACGACACAACAACACAACAACATAACGCACCAGGAAACTTCCACCTCTGTGGCACCCCCCGATTCAGATTCAGATTCAGATTCAGAGCCTTTATTGCGATTGTCACACAGAACAATGAAATTACGTTGGGAGGATCCATACAAAAAAGTGCAATGCATATAAATAAATATATGCTCCAGTGTGTAAACACTTCACTCAGACTGACATCAATCGGCGATAAAGTAAAGTGCAGAGCAGGGTCCATCATATGCCTGAGAAGATCATCGGTTGTGGAGTGCGTGTGTGTGTGTGTGTGTGTGTGTGGGGCATGGAGAGAGTTGTGATGGTGATGTACTGCAACAATGCATACCAGTTCATGCTATTAGTGGTGAATGTGGATTACTGTCCATGAGTGGGGGGCAGAGAGGGAGGGGGTTAGAGTTCAAGCCTCACAGCCTCTGGATACAGGCTGCTGGTCAGTCTGGATGTTCTTGCCTGTATTGACCTGTACCTTCTCCTGAGGGCAGCAGGCGGAAAAGGTGGTGGGCTGGATGGTGCTGGTCGCGCAGGATGTTCTGCACTCTCCTCAAATAGCGCGTGGAGTAGATGCTGATGATCTCTGGGAGAGTCGTTCCAATGATTCTCCTTGCGCAGTTGTCGGTCAACAGCGGGTAGAGCAGGGGGCTCAGAACACACCCTTGAGGGGCTCAGGTGTGAAAGGATAACCGGTTCCTGCAGCTTTTACATTGTTTATAGAATGAAGAACAACAATATACTCACCCAGAAGGCTTTCCTGATGCAAACGGTGCTTGGAGATATTTAGATCCAAAATCAAGCAGCGGACATCGATATAATGGTAGCCTGTAGGGCATGGATCGCCGCTCCTAAAAACTTACATTAATCGTCCAAAAACTCATGTTTTTCACCAATATTCCATCATGATACATTCCGGATGATCCACCATTGCAGTCTGTGTCTCTCCACACAGCAAATCTCTTTAATTAAACCCAATGATGCTTTGACACTGTTGTATGTTTCATCATTCCATTTTCCCTATTTTTGATTAAACAAAATTTTCGCTTTTTAAATATGGGTTTTTGTAGACATTCAAGTATGACTTTTAAATCAAAAAGCATTACTATACATATTTAAGTTTTTTTTGGTGTTTTTATTTTAAAAAATGTTCTTAAAGGTGCAGTGTGTAGAATTTGGCTGCATTTCTCTGAACAGAAGCGGTGAATAGAGGATATAACTTTTCAATTTGTATGTAAAATCCGTCAAAATAGGAGAACAGTCATCACCATAAAATGTTTTTCTTTTTATTTAGTTCGACAATTTTTAAAAAACATTACCGCGGGATGCGGTAAATCTGAGACAGAGCAGTTTTCCACGTTTCACAAATCATAATGCCTGAGAACTTCAGAAACACCTTGTTGGAGTGTATTTCTGACATGAGTGTATTTTCTAAAGCTGAGGTGAGTGTGAGTGACCTCTGGGCAGCATGGTGCTCTGGACTCAGTTCTGGTCCCCATCAGTCAGTCTCAGCTCATCGGTCAGTGTCAGACACACTTGTTGATGCCCGAGCATCAGCAGCACTGAGGACAGCTGTGCCTCATCCTCTCTATGCTGACTTTGACTCTCAGGAGGTATTTGTCCCATGGCTTTATTATTATTGATCAGGAACCACTGTGGAGTTTGATGATTGACCAGCATGTTTCAGAGCAGTCAATGACTTTGAGTGTTTCAACAGAAACATGTCAGAACAAGTCTGTGGACATAGACATGTATGTATACATATGAGAAATGATTCAGGGAATTTGGCTAAACCCAAGGCTGATGCTATTAAAAGTCCTTTGAATTTTATTGTGACTAAAACTAAAATATGAGTGACAGCAGGAGACACTGTCATCAGAGTGATGGGACAGATAAAGTTCAGCTTACTTTGTTTTATGCACTATGCCCTGTTCTCAGTCTCAGTGCTTTTAAAAGAATCATCATTATAATCATATTTTTTTTTACAGTTCCCCATCCCTCTGTGAAGACACCAGAGAGCAGGGAGCAGCAGTCAGAGACTTCTGATGGTGAGGATGAGAGTCACACTGTGACTAATGCAATTGAGAAAGAAGACAGACAGGAACCAATGGACACAACACATTTTTTTTTCAGAGAGAAATATATACTTTATTATTTCTAGCTCTTTTAAAATTTGCAGTGCTTAACAACACTTATTAATAAAGAAACTAATAAAATTTAAACTAAATCATAAAAGTCAGTCTTGCAGGCTAATGGCCTTTTAAATCTTCGTTAGTGACTAAATGGGCGGGGGAGATTACTTACCACACACGCTGGTGCCCAAACCCTGCACTCACTCACACACTGCAACCAAAGAAAGGAAAGAAAACATGCCTTGTGAGAAAAATTAAAGGTGCTAACAATCTTTACACACAATTGAAGGAAAGTGAGGTGCAGGTTACAGCCCCATACATACTTGTTGTTGGAGTTAAAATTCAGGCATGACGGACAAAATTGTCCTCCTCTCCAAGGTACTACAATTTTAACTTTTCTTTCTCAAAAAGGTTTTCATCTCCATCCAGTCTTAAGTTATTTTATCTGTCATATCATGATATGCTGCCTTATTTAATAACCAAAAATGTGCTGAACAATTCTGGAGCTGTTTCCAAATGAAAGGGCCTTTACTCAAATGAATTGTCCTCTTACCTCGGGAATGTGCTGCTAATCACTGCTCCGGGTTGATGGTCTCCCTGAACTCCTCTGTGCAGGCCCATTACACATCTGAAGCCTACAGCAGCTCACCTTGAGTGAGCCCCTGTTTGAATTGTTGTGGAAATTTCTTGATCTGACCATAGAGAGTCAAAAACAAGACAAAGGTAGCAATGTTCCAAGTTTGATTCTGATGAGAAGGAAGAACACAAAGGTCTAATCACAGATGGGACTGTCGCAGAGTTTAGCTAGTCTTTACCCAGTTTGAACATTTATTGCTTCAGTTGATGACTGTGTTTCAACCTTCATATTAAAAAGATGATCATTAGGACCTTTTTGGTATAATTGGTTTATTATTCATCAGAATCGTGTCCTATGAAATACTTGATTGCGTGTCAGTGTACCTACAAGAATTGATGCTGGTTTTAACTGAAATGGAAGTTACACCAAATTGTGCAGTGATGCAAAATAAACAAAAGGTACAAAGATTAAAAAATATTCTCATATTACCGCATTTTCACACTTGCCTGAGGTTTTAATGATCTTTAACAGCACTGACTTATATAAAACATTTCAAATAAAAAAAATTTAAAGGAAAATCTGAAACTTCAACACAAAAAAATGTCTTTCTGACTATGTAGAGATACAAAATTTCACTATCAATATGTTAGATTAAATAGCAGCCCTAATATACAAATTTAAAATTGCTTTTATTGATAAAAAAATCATTGTGTTTGTGGTAAAGAACAGGGATTGATGTAAGGTAACACATATTTATTTCGACAGAATCACATATGGAGAGTCTGTTGGAGAAACTGGGACTGCAGCATCACTTTCAGGAGAAGCTAACCCTCAGTAAAATCCTGAAGATTCAGAAGAAGACCATCACTGATGAAGCCCCCAAGTGTAATTCAGATCTTCCATGGTGTTTTCTAAAGAAACTGATGATGGTTAATGTGGGAGCTAGGAATGTAAAGTTTACAGCGGAATGTAATTCAGCCTGTGAAGATGTTTCAGATGAAGAGGAGATTAATGTTGCTGCTCTTGTTGATGGTCTGCAGTCTGGTGACATGGTGAACCCCCTTGACATCATCACTGCTCTCTTTCTGTGTTCTGATGGTTTCGTTAAGCAAGAGCTGGCCCTCAAAATGTCCATGTGTCAGTTCTCAGTGCCTCTGCTGCTTCCTAACTGTGACACAAAGCAGTGCACACTGATGCTTTGGGCCATGAGAGACATAGTGAAGAAGTACAGACCTTCATCTCTGTTACAGTCTAAGGGCTTTATTGAAGACAGGATTGTTCTCTCTGAACTTCCAATGGTTTCTTTTGTCAGACTAGGTGAGTGCTCGTTGTCTAAGTCAGAGATCCTTAACAAGCTTCTGAGTAATCCTCAACAGTACCATGACACATTTGCACACCGTGACTTAGAAAATGGTGACTGTCCAAGACAAATATCCAATGGACTGACTGAAATCTCCTGGTATCTACCTTGTGGGAACAAAAACATGGATGTTTTCAGTGAGCCAGTGGCTGTAGCTAACCTTCGTGGGGACATTGCTTCATTTGAAACACAGTTTACTTTTTTGTGTCAGACATCTGCAGCAGTTTTTGTGTTTTTTGACAGTTTGGACTCAGAGTGCAAACTGCTCACAAACAAACACCACAAGGCACAGATTTACCTGATTGGTAACCACCAAAGCCCAGGATTCAGAATGGATGCTCTCATGATGGTGGCAAACAAGCTGAACCTGAAGAACAGCAACATCCTTTTGAAGGTCAAGAAAATGAATGATGCAGCCTTCATCAATAATCTGCACGAAAGAGTCAACAGTGTGGTGGAGAACTCAGCAGTGAAGATGAAAATTGAGCAGATGGCTGACATTGCCCATGAACTTGGAATCAGAGTAGATGAAGACTCTCAGATGTGTCAGACTGCAAAGGAAAATGCAGATGCCATCACAGCACAAATTCAAGATATCCTGAAATACAAAGAAGAGCAGCTACCATTGCAAGGCCAAATATGGAAAGAACTGACTTCCCTGGAAAAGGAAATTTTTCGTCTTCGAAAAGCCCCGTCAGAAAACATAGAACAATACAAAGATGATCTTCTGAAAGAGCAAGCAAAACTTCGAGCAAAACAGAACTCTAACGATATGTCTAATGCCATGACACGTTTCATCAGTGCAATATCAAGACCTGGTGATGAGAGGTGTTACTTCTTGAAATGGATGCGAATGAACCTTGATAATCTGTCTCGAGAGAAGCTGTCTGGCCTCAGAGAGGCTTACAAAAACAAAAACAAAAGTCCTGAAAACAAAGAGGAAATCCAAAAAATTGACCAACAGCTGTCCAACAGCTCACTTGGGACTGAACACTTCTTCCGTGAAATGGGTCAGATCTATGAAGCTTCTGTCTCTCTCCCAAAAAGAAATCCATCACGCAGACAGTTAGCACATCTGCCCAAACTGTGTGCAGGGTTGTTGCTTGATGGATTTCCACTTGAGCTGGTAGATGGTGATGCCTCCAACATTCCTCTCAGATGGGTGACTGATGTTCTGTCTCAGCTCAATGACATGGTTCCTCCTCAGAACAAGATTCTGGTGGTTACAGTTCTTGGAGTTCAGAGCACAGGGAAGTCTACTCTCCTGAACACCATGTTTGGAGTCCAGTTTGCTGTCAGCAGTGGTCGATGCACCAGAGGAGCCTTCATGTTGCTCATCAAAGTAGATGAAGATGTCAAAGACAGACTCAACTGTGACTATTTGGTGATCATTGACACTGAAGGCTTGAAGTCACCAGAGCTTTCAAAACTTGACAACAGCTATGAACACGACAATGAGCTTGCAACACTTGTTGTGGGGTTGAGTGATATCACCATCATCAATATTGCAATGGAGAACTCCACAGACATGAAGGACATCCTACAGATAGTTGTACATGCCTTCCTCAGAATGAAATCTGTGGGCAAGAAACCCAAATGTCAGTTTGTTCACCAGAACATGGCAGATGTATCAGCCCCTGAGAAGAATTTAAGAGAAAGAGAGCTGCTGCTGGAACAGTTAAATGAGATGACTCAGGCAGCTGCCAAAATGGAAAACAAAGACTTTAAGAGCTTCACTCAAGTGATGGAGTACAGTCCAGACACTGGGAACTGCTACGTCCCAGGACTCTGGAATGGGAGCCCACCAATGGCACCAGTTAATGCAGGGTACAGTGAGGCTGTCTATGAGCTCAAGAAAAACATCCTCAAAAGTTTGGGAGAGTCTTCTTCTAGCAATCTCTCTGAGTTTATTGAGTGGACAACAAGCCTGTGGAACGCTGTCAAACATGAAAACTTCATCTTCAGCTTCAGGAACAGCCTGGTGGCAGATGCATACATGAGACTTTGCACAGAGTTCAACAAATGGGAATGGGAATTCAAAAAAGAAATGTACTCATGGATACAAACTGCAGAAACTAAGATATCTAACTCTGGCAGAGTTAAATCTGAGTTTTCAGACATTAGAGATTTACTCTCAAAGTTGAAAGGTGAAGCATGCTCAGAGGTGTCTGCTTGGGAGAAAAAGCTCCTTGGAAATCTGGAAAAGTACTTCAAGCAGACTGAGGGTCATGTCCATCTTGTTGAAGCCTACAGAGAGGACTTTGCAAACAGTGCAAAGAGTCTTTGTAAAGCAATGCAAAGCTCTGTCCATGACCAGCTCACAACAGCAGCAGAAATCAGAAGAGGAATGAGAGAACTTGACAGAATCAAGGAGAAACACACATATACAGTGGGGGAGAGGGTACGAGCACTGATTGAAGACTGCCGTAAGAAAAATGTTGACATGACAGAGAAAAAGTTAGACCAAGAATTTGATGAGATGTGGAAGAAAATGTTAAAGGATCTTGACCCGTATAAACAAAAGCACAAAGATATCACAGTAAGTGTAAGCTACCACCTGAGAGAGAATCTATCACGTAAGGGAGGAGCTGCCTGTGAGTTACTAAGCCAAAAACAGCTGAGAGATTGTGGATCTGGTCATTTTAAATACACAGTTGGAGGGCGTCTCAAGAAGGCTTGGACTGATTTTAAAAAAATGTTCAACTTCAATGATCATGTTAAGACACTGCAAAGCATAGCTGACAGTATCATCATTGAATGTGAACAGGCTGTGAACATGACAGTGAACGGAAAGAACGACTACCATGACACTTTCATCTTAGAGATCCTTCACATGATCGATGAGAGGCTGGAGAAACACAAGGAAGAGAAGATAGAGATTGAGTTTGAGGTTTCTCTGAAACAGCACATCTGTGGATTTGCAGCCAGAGAATTTCAGAGAATGCACGAAGATTTCATCCAAAGGAACGATCCCTTCACATGTCTCAAGGAAAACAAAGAGAGGTTTCGTTCCAACTTCAAGGACGAGTTCCACAACCGAGACCAGTGCCAGAAGAGAGCAGAAGAATTCACAGACCACTGCTTGGCGCCCGCTGTGTTAGACTTTATCTCCAAATCTTTGGGCCCTGATATCACTGGAGAAATGGTGACAAGATTCCAGTTCAGCACACGGATGTTCTTCCAGTACTCAGTCTTACTGGATCTGATAACAAAAGATAGTTTTGATGACTATCTCAGCTACATCTGCTCATATGAGAGGTACATCAAGAAGTGGATCCATGATGACATGCTGAAACTCCTGACTAAGGAGACTTTATCTGAGTTTGAGGACCGACGTATCAAATCAAGTATCAAGAGCATTAATGAAGCAGTGCTCAAAGCTCAGGAAAAAAAAGGGGAAAACCTTCAGAAACTGATTGAAGATATCCGTCAAGAACTAGGTACAAAACTGGTCATTTCTGAGGATGCTCTTGGTCCTTTAAAGATTCTGACCAATGTCAAGCCAGAAGAGTTTGCTCAGTGTCTCACTGTGTGTGTGGAGGACATGGACCAAAAACTTAGAAAGAAATTAAAGGAGATCAGCATTGAAGACAAGCTTACACGTCTTCTTTTTAACCCTGAGCATGAGCTCTTCAACAGCGTCATTGGGTGTAGCAAACTGTGTCCATTCTGCAAAGCACCCTGTGAGGCAGGAGGAAGTGACCACAGTGAGCATTTTACTTCTCTGCACCGGCCACAGGGTCTAGGCAGATATTTGTGGGTGGGATCAGACAAACTTGTCTTAGAGATATGCACTTCCTTGGTGAGCAGTGACTGTTGTTTTACCTGTGATGACACAAATAATGAGGACCACCTTTACAAAGACTATAGAAAAATTTACCCAGACTGGAAAATCGCTCCTGATGAATCCCTGAAGGCTTCAGACTACTGGAAATATGTCCTGACCAAGTTCAACAATGAATTTGCTGAAGCATATAAGGCAGAGCCTGCTGATATTCCAGACTCTTGGAAAACCATCCAAGTAGAGCACGCAAAAGAAAGTCTAAAGAGATTATACAGAGTTTACTGAGACTGTAACACCCTCTGATGTGGATTGTTTGAGCTCATGGAGAATCTTCTACGTTAAAGTAAAAAAAAAATCACAAGAAGTCAAAGATTGTTTATGGAGTCAGACAGAGATGTCATAAAAGAGAAATTTTACAACTGAAGCTACAAATATATCTGATATCTTGTTTTGTTGAAAGAACATCTTTGAAACTGATCTTTAAAGACCCAGTAAAGCAAAAATAAATTTGTGTTTTAAGTTTTTAATACCACAGAATCATGTGTCATTGACCACTGAGCCAAATTTGAAAGATTAAAAATATTGCTAAGTACGTAAAACTAGGTCTTAAAATCTTGCAAAAACAAGCACTTCTCTCTACAGTGAAACGCTGGGGGCGTGTCAGTTAGAGGCGCTGGAACCACGCCCACATGAGGGGGGAGAGGGGGGGCCTCCATTCACTGTACAGGGACATAACCTGCAGTAACAATGGAAGCTGGCATAACCCTCATTTTATCAGCTGGAAAGGCATTATTAATGATTTAAATTTACAAAAGCATGAGCAGATTCATGCAGCACTGACAGTAATCCAAAAAAACATAATTTTGACAGCAGTGGTTACTCTTACTTATACTTTCTTCACCCAGTTACTTTTCTTTACTCTATTACCAGGTGTAGCTTTACTTTTTAAATAACTGCATTAAACGTTTGCTGCATGCTCACAGAAAATGATAACAACCTCTTTCTGTATAAGCAACTAATGTCCGTGAGGATAAAACAGATGGTGCTAATTTTACACACAAATGTAAACCCAGTCTTGTATTTCCTTGTCACAGTTATGTTGGTAATATAAAAAATACCTGTGGTTATTCATTATGTTCTCATATGGACTCCACTCAGTGAATGAAGCCAAATAATGTCATAATTACAAGCAGAAAAATTTATTAACATTACATGAGCAAGGCTGGATGCACAAAGTGAAATACAAGCACACAATTTTGCTCCATGACGCGGAGATGACAGCACCTGCTGTCTGCGGGATGGAGAGGCTCGGCGGTGTGTGCATGATGCCGTGGCCGTGATGGCGTGGCTCGGCGGTGTGTGCATGACGGTCGGCGGGATGGAGAGGCTCGGCGGTGTGTGCATGACGGTCGGCGGGATGGAGAGCTTCAGCGGTGTGTAGCTACAAGACGCCGCGGCCGTGGTGGCGCACACTGTCGGCTGGACAGAGAGGTTCGGTTCAGCCCAGTTAATGGACTCTTCAGAGTTCAGAAATTCAGTCTGTACCTTGTGATAGTTTTTTCTAACTGTCAGGGGTAAAGTGGGCACTGCGAATTTTAGGAGGAGACATGACTGGTTAGCTGACTAGTTGACTGCTAGCTAGCTAGCCAAAAGCGAGTGGTATGCTGAATGTATTTATACGTTGAAGCAGCAGGAGCGGGATTATGGTAATGGGGGGCCGTGTTACGTAACGCGGCCCCCTGATTTCTGACACGCCCATTTAATCCAGATGACAGAAAGGTAAAAAACAGTTTGTGAAGCCCAGCTCCAAAATTTAGTTCTGCATAGCAAAATGGCTTTTACATTTTTTAAAGAAATACATTTACAACCTATTTAATGTGTTTAGAAGAAATTGGCTGAAATTGCTTTACTGGGTCTTTAACAAGATGTTTTTGTGAAGAATTGAGAAGCAGGTTTTGCTCTTGTGTGTGAAGTTTTACTTTAATATTCATCATATTTAAACTATTTTTTCTCATGAATTACAAATATCCTTCTTCGTATCTTAAAGCAGTTTTCTGTGAAAATAAATGTCCTTTAAATTTAGGGTTTTTAATATGTTCATAACACAAATGAAAAAGTATTTCATCACGCAGAATTTTCACTTTGATGTTTTATGATTTTTGAAGTTCAGCTTTTCTGATTTTTATTTTCAAAGAAGTGCAAAGATGATTAGAGCTGAATGATGTGTCATCACCATATGTTCTGTTTTTGTTGATGCACTTAATAAAGATGTTTGATCAAGATCACAGCTGAGTTTTCAATTCAATTCAAAGTTTATTACAGAATCATGGTCCAGATAAAAGACGATGCAACACAGACAGAATAAATGAACAAATAGATAATGATGGGTCAGAGTGGTGCAGCAGGTAGTGCAGTGCCTCACAACAAGAAGGTCACTGGTTTTCATGTTCTCCCTGTGCATGTGTGGGTTATCTCTGGGCACTCTGATACCCTCCTGCTACCTAACACATGCTTATAGGGTTCATTGGTGAACCCAGGTGTAGGTGTGTATGAACAGTTGTCTCTCTATGTGGCCCTGTGATTGGTTTGTGACCAGTTCAGGGTGTATCCAGTTATTCACTTTAGATTGATCAACAAAATTAAAAACATGATCGTTCCTGCAAACAGCACACAAATGTTTGTGTGACCTTGACTAACAATCATGAATGAGCTGCTGCTGTGGACCTGTAAGTGCTTCATCCTGCATCAACCACCAACAGAAATGACATCATTAACATAAATTCATACTTTTAGACCAGTTAAACCTAATTTAATAGCAGTTCATGCTGCTATATTCATCAATAACAGTCCTCTCCAGTTTATGATCATTATAGATGTTCATGTTAATTTTAAATTGACCTCTTTATCCATGATTGTGTTTGATTATACCTCCATAATAAATAGCTTTACAGCCATATTTGAACCCTCTTGAAAGCAAGAAGCCACATCTTAAGGGGTTAACCTCACATAAATTTATATTCAGCACAGACAAATATGATGAGGACAGATAAATAACCTGAGCAATTCTTATTTTTTAGTCCCTTTGCCTCTGCCTGGATGGATACATATCTGGGTGTATGTTTATGTGTATATACAGATATATTTTTATTTGTATGCACATATGTGTATCTATAAAATGAAGAGTGTGGCTTCAGCATGCTCTATTGTAAAGTGCCTTGAGATAACACTTGTTATGAACTTGGATAATGCAAATATAGACTGATTGATAGATTGATTTATTGATATTTATCAATTTAACCTGGAGAACAAACTGTATATACAGCCCTAGTTTTGTGTTTACACTTACAACCTCAGAATTAACCCTTAGCATGGGAGACAGAGCTAGTAAGGAGTCTACCTGTAAATATCAAAAAGGTACTGGAAAATATAATTATCTAATCACTGTGTCTAGGGTGCAGAAAAGTCCAGTCAGAAGAAAAACACTTAGTTATACTGTGAGGGATTTGAGCAAAAGAAACTCCCATGCATATGAAGCCAAATTACCACTTTACCCATAAACCAATATGCATCAGTACAGATAATCATATTCCAAACGTTTAATAATAAACACCATTCCCACATTCGGTTGTGAATGCAAATTTAGGATGAAATATAACATGACCTCATTACCCGGGATTTTCTAGACTCAGTTTCTGGTACCAGACCGAATTGGCGGGCTTATAGTTGGAGCTCTGAGATGAGGAAATACTCACTTCTTTATCGTGAATGAAAACATGGCTCCTACCAGACCGGATCCTCCATTGCATCCAAACAGCACAGTCAAGATGGCTTGCCAGGTGAAGAGGCGTGCTCCAAACCACGGTCCTCAAACACAGGTATCAGCCTCTCATCCTCAAACGCTCCTCTCCTCCGCAGCCTCTCGTCCTTCGCGGCTCCTCTCCTCCGAGGCCTCTCGTCCTCGACTGCTCCTCTCCTCCGCGTCCTCTGCTGCTGCCGCGGATCCGCTTCTCCTCTCGTCCTCTGCTGCTGCTGCGTTGGCTGACTCAATCCTCAGACCACGCTGAGAAAAACCCGCTCCGAACGCGAGTCCCATCACGTAAAAGAAAACTTGAAGAACACACGCACAACTGAGCGTGAAGGTAACAGGAAAAACACTTCCAAACTTTTTCCAAACTCCCTCTGCAGCGATGAAAATCTCTCTCTCTCACTCCACAACGTGGTCTCTGTCACTACCCAATCCGTAAGGCTACCCGATTTGTACTGCGCATGCGCGAAAACTGCGTCACTTCCTCTCGAGTCGTGACAGCGATATAGATATATACACGATGGATTCAAACATAGAAATACGTACGTAATCCGTACTTCGTAAAAAATGAACTCGATAACTTTATTAAAACCTTCTGAAATGTTTTCGGACAAATATTATTGATGACTCAATATACACAACCATGCATTATCTGTCTGGACTGTTTTTTTTCGTTTTAATTTTATTCTTTTCTTTCTACAGTTAATGACCGTTAGCCGTTAACTTAGCTGCTAACAGCTAATGGCCTTATATTATCGTCTTACACTAAATTGTACCACACATATGATTCATTTAACTCTTACATGTGACATGAACCTTGTCAAAGACAATCCTTACAATAAACTTCTGAGGAGGGCAGATTTCGCCAAGACCCTGGTTCGGGTAGTGGAGGTGGAGGGGAGGTTAGGAAAGGGATGAAGACCCTGGTTCGGGTAGTGGGTGTGGGAGGGGGGGGTTGGGAAGGGATAAAGACCCTGGTTCGGGTAGTGGGTTAGGATAGGGAGGGTTGGAACGGGATGAAGACCCTGGTTCGGGTAGTGGGTGTGGGGAGGGGGGGTGGGAGTGGGAAGGGGATGAAGACCCTGGTTCGGGTAGTGGGTTGGGTGGGGGGGTAGTAAAGGGATGAAGACCCTGGTTCGGGTAGTGGATGAGGGAAGGGGGGTGGGGGAGGGTCCTATGGAAGAGACATAGGAGGTGAGGAGATGCGTAGGAGTGCCTAACTCAGCATGTTCTGACGGGACCAACCGCTTCTTTAGAGTTAGTCTCAACAGGAGCTTGAGTGTCTATACACACATGCGTGTCAGGTGGTCACCGAATACCCAAGTATCCACCCATACTCTGGGAGACCCATGACCAAGGGCCCCCCAGAGCCACCCGGGCACGCGGAGGCCACCCCACGGCGGCCCGAGCCACAGGACCCAGACATAGGGCCAGCACCCAAGGAGGCACCAACCCACCCCCGCAAAAGCACCAAGGGACAGCACCAGGGCATCCGGGGCAGCCGCCCCACCGCAGACAGCACACACCCCCCCCACCCCAAACGCCCAACCATCCCCACCCCCACGCGGTAGGCCAGAGGCCCCCAGCTCCCCAGGAGCCAAACCCCCGGGCCCAGCCCCCCCCCCAACTACAGCAAGGCCAGGTGGGGCGGAGTGTGGGCACGCGGCAGTGGGGTCGCGGCTACGCCCCGCCCCCCCAGGAGAACCAGGGCCAAGGCAAGTGCCGGAGACCGCCGCCCAAGCGCCAAAGGGGGCCCCCGAATCACCCCCACAGAGTAGCGACCCACAGGCAGCCACCCACGCCGAGGACCCCAGCAAGTGACAGGCCGATGGACCCCGCACCACAGGCCGCCGAGGGATGCATGACTCAGCAGGGCCCACCCGCCCCCAGGGCACAACCACGGGTCCCCACCCGTAGACACCGGAGTCCAGCCGCACCCGAAGGCCACCGCCACCGCCCCAGTGGATGGAGAAGGGCTCCCCTGCATGGAGCCACTGCCAGAAGGGGCCAGACCCCACCAGCCACACCAAGCCTAAAATAGTGAAACACCCCCTGTCCTCCCTGTTATTCTGTATCCTTGTTTCCTGACAAGGATACATTAACCCTCCACCGTGCTTTAGTGCTACTACTCTGCGTGTAGTGTGGTGCATTAAAACTGGGGAGAAGTAGGTCGAGTGGGAGCCCACCGACTCCCCCCCTCCCCACTACCCACCCCAGACAAGTGGATGTAGTGTCGCATTAAAAACAGATGTCAGGTGAGACAGGTGAAAGGCGAGCAGAGAGGGGTCACAGCCTAAGACAGGCTGCGCCCGACCCCCCAGCACCTCCATCCCACCTCCCCTCCATGTTAGTGTATGTAGTGCAGTTAAAATTGGAGGACGAGGGAGGCAGAGAGGGCAAACTAGTTGCCCCTCTACCACTTCCGACTCAAAGAACCCTAAGTGTTGTGTATGTGCCCAATAGTGCAAATATATACAGGAGTGCAATGTGTGGATAGTGAAGTGCAATTAAGAGGTTAAGCTAGTGAGGGCCGGCCCTGGCTAGCCATGACAAGAGGGAGCAAGGGAGCAGTGTCACATGGCCCCCGCAACAGCAGGCCCCAGGGCCCACAGGCAACAGCCCAGATGACCCCCAGCGACCAGACGGCCCCACCAAAGCACGCCCCACCAGCAGACTGCCGCACCAGAGCCACCGACCCAACAACCACCGAGGACCCAGCCCGGGCGGACCACCCGCAAGACGCAGCCTCCCCGGGAAGACCACAGGGACCCCCCAGGGCACCAAGCCAGCGAGCCCCCGACACAAACCCCAGGCCCCACTCCACCAAGGGAGGCAGGACTGGCACCAGGCAACTCCCACCGCCGGAACCTCCCACTCCATGGGGGTTCTTGCAGCCGCCCCACCAGGCCTGGGTGATGATCCCACGTGCTGCGGCACCAGAGTCCCCCCCCCCCCCCGGGGAAGAATCGGCAGATGTAGCGGGAGAGTCCTGTGTGCGGGGCTTCTTCGACTTCTGTGAGCGTCCCATAGTGCAGAACCTGTCGTAGTTGTCCTGAATGAAATCTTCCAGGTGAACGAGATCCGACATGTGTTCCGGTGAGGGCAGGAGTCCGGAATATTGGATGAGTGGAGTTAGAGTTAGAGGCAGTGATTAGTGAGAAAAGAAAAGAAAGAAAAAGGGGGAATCGAAAAGTTTGTTTACGGTCTAGCAGCGGGCTGCCATGTTGAATCTCGCTCGGTCTCGCGGGAGTTCGGTCACAGCGGCATGCGTCCTCCTCACAGCGGCATGCGTCCTCCTCCTTTTTTAATTACCTGAGACATGTTAATTAGGCAAATTTCAGCACTGAGATACATTTAGGCTGATTAAAATCGTTGCAGAAAGGTTCTCTGCTAATATTTAGGCCATTCCTTATTTTTATTATGTACTTAGGATTTTTTTTTCATTAACTCAAAGTACAGGAAAAAATAGCCTAGCTGCCTTTTGCTTCTCTGACATTAAAACATACTAAAAATTAAAACCCAACTTACCATCAAGGTTCAAGTTCAGTCTCAAAATATTAATAAAAAATATTATTATGCCAGGGTTTAAAATATGTTGGGAAACTTTAAATAAATTGACCTTACATTAAATTATGCATTGAAGGACGATTTTTTTTTGTTCAATCTCATATAATTTAATAAAGATAAATAACATCAATATCCAGCGAGAGTTTTTACAGAATGTGAGCAACATAAGTCCAGAGGCTCACATTCCACTGCTCTGTAATCAAATGTAAAAGACGCCTTACACCTCTGCGCCTTTTGGAGGATCTCATCTGCTCATGTTTCAGTCAGTGGTGAATCAATGCAAGAACTGCTGCTCGTGCAAGATGCCGCTTCGAAACCATGGAACATACACTTCCTGTTTCCGCCTGAGGGAGGGAAGTTTATCCCAAAGCTGACTGCTGTAGTCCTACCCTTCACCGTGATGGAGTGGACTACATTCAGCTGCGAGTGTGACTCCGTGACGGAGTGCACTCCATTTCGGAGGGGGAGAGTGTAGGGGGCGGTTTGAGAAAGGCCCACAGTCTCCTCGAACCTCTTTTTTTACTTCCCGTCTCTCTCTCCAGTTCACCCGGAAACAGTCTCTCACTGGTCATCACACATTTTCCAGATAAAACAAATATTAAGTCAGAGCTTTTAAAGATAAACCAAACAGTCTTACATGAACTTCTCGTAAATATACATATTTTTAAAATAAAATTATTTCTGCACATTACTAATTATTCTCTATCAATAACTTTACTGTGAATAACAGGGGAAATTAGCAGTCACTTATCAATACTTGTAGTGCAATCAGAAACAAAAAAACAATCATGATGAACATTTATCAGAGCACTACATATATATTGATACTAAAGCAGTTTTTAAAGTTACTGCAAATAGTGTTCTATTAAACAGCCTTCATATTTGCAAACCACAGCATGACTTAATGAGAGAAAGAATAAAAATACTCTCTCCTCACACTTCACCACAGAAAAATCATCTTACATTGTACAGATGTGTCGGGGTTTGTAAATACTTATCTTAGAAAAAGTAGAAGCTCGACCCTGATGCAGACACCAGCAGCACATATTTATGAAAAACAAAAATGTAAAAATACAAAACAAAGTCTCTTCCAAGGACTCAATATGAAACAAAACTATCTTCGAGGAAAAACACCAGGAGCACACGGACTTACACAAGAGATGTGGCACAGAAGACGCATGAAGAGACAAAGACAAGAGGGACACAGAGACTCTGGACACGAGGAGAAGGACACAGGAGAGACAATCACACAGGTGAGCTCATCAGGGAAGACAAGACAGGAAGTAAAACAGGAAATAACACACAGAGGACAAAGCTACAAAATAAAACAGGAAACATCAAGTAAAAAGCTGAAGAATACAGAAACCACAGAAACCCCATTCACAGACATTACCCAGGTGAGCCGAGTTTATCACTCAGACTTTACCTGCAGAGTTCAGAGGGAAAAAAAACAGTTTATCTGTGGAAGAAATGGAAACAAGACTGGTCTGTTATTTGTAGAAAAGTTCATATGTGCATTTATAATGTGAGACATAAAATAGAACAATTTAAGGTAATGCTCAGGGTTAACTGACCATTGAGATATAAATTCTGTGATGGCATCTTAAGAATCATTAAATTCTTTTTGTTCACATGTTCTGGTTTATGACTCACTATCATCATTTTAGAATCTGTTATCAAACCAGTATCTCAGTGTTCACATGTAACTTTCACCCTGTTTGTGTCTTTTGGGACTAACATGTCAGGAAAACTGAATAACTGCAAACTTTAAACACTAAGAACTGCTGTGTCCACCATGACAAAGTCAGATTATAAAGATGAGGTTGTAAACATGAGCTCTGCTGAGGCCCTTCAGATGAAGCAGAGAGGCTCTCTGGTGTTTTCTGAGGGGAGGTGCACGGAGCTCAAGCTCAGCTTTACAGACTGGACCGACACCTCGAGACGAAGCCTCTGCAGCATCAAGAAGAATAACAATATTTACTTCAACAAAGAAGTGCACAAAAGTCATCTTGCTGAATCTAAAGCAGGTGTGATGTTTGTGCTTAACATTTTAAATCATTAACTTTGTGAGTCTCCTGTGAGGAAAAACACAACGCAGCACATGGTGGAGACTCGACGGTGACAACATGAGAGGAAGTTTATAACCTTGAACAGCTTCATTCAAAATTACAAAAAGGCTGAAAAAATATCACAAACAGATTCATCTGCAGACTCGACTCAAGGAAGACACATGCAGCACTGTTCATAGGGGAGACCGGGGACAGTTATTACATTAATGTATAAACTTCCTTATGATTTTATTTGATCCTAAAAACTTCAATTTTAAAAATAAATACATGAGCACAAGTGAAAATATCTGTTTCTGTATTTCATTGAATGAGAATAAGACTGTTTTAATCATTTTAATAAAGTAAATTAAAGAGGGAAACATCATCAACACTTAAACATGTGCCATAAAATAAAATGTATCTGAAATAATTAAAAAAACTCTTTTTTTTTATTCCAGGTATTTCACTGATTCAAGCAAAACAGGCTCCTAGCTGAAGCACAAACACTTTAAATGGCTAAAAAATAATATTTCACAGGAGGAAATTGTTCAACTTTTATGACCCAAAATGTGAAAAACATGTTGATGAGAATATGAGAAGCTTAATTTATAATAATAAATATACACCACCAACATCGATGAAAAAAAACCCTCATGATAAAACAGTTTACCTTTCTTTACCTCAGTCTAACTAATTTGTTCAAGTTAAAGATGAGTGATGAAATGGTTTATGATATTATGTTATGGTTTAGGTAAAATAATATAGTTTTTGAGTCCCTGGGATCGAGCAAACAAAAAAGAGTTAGTGAACCTCTGCTTTAGGGAACAAGAAACTTAATACTTCAAAATATTTTCTCTGATTTTCACTCCTAAAATTGTAGTTCTGACCCTCCTCTGTGTGTCTCCTCCCACTTCAGTGTTAAATCTCTCATCTGGAGGTCCTTCAGTGAGCCGGCTGCAGCCAGCCTGTAACAATGGTGCCCTCCAGTGTTAGCTCATGAAACAGACAAGGAGAAAGAGCAGCTCAAGACCTTCTGCTCTTACCTCATGAGCTGGAAGTGTTGCTCTGTCACCCAGCCCTACTCTGAGATGGAGCAGTCACTTCAGAGAGAAACACAGGAGTCCAGGGAGCTCCATGAAGAACAGGAGACAGAGTCAGTCCAAAGTTTGGCTAAATCTGACACAATAACAGAGCAACGTGCAATCTTTGGTTTTAAGAAACACCAGCCTCATGCTGACACATTTGTCCATGCAGCTCTACATTTATTCACAGAAGTGACATTTATTTGATGTTACTGACACAGAAAACAGATTTTTCCAGATGAAACAGAAACGGAGGCACTGAAAATGAAAAGATGAGCTGAACGGGTGATGGTTAATGGACTTTAGCTTTTTTAAGGTTTTCTATTTTTCAGAAGTATGATTTAAACAGATTATGGTCATAAACTTATCAGCACCCAAAATGTTCATTCCAGTTTTTTGTTGTCTTTGCCTGCCTTTTAATCCTCGCGGATTTATTTATAGGATAATATAAAGATGAATAAGAGGGTGTAGCATTGATCTACTCTGTTGTAAATCATCTTGATTAAATGTGTTGTGAATTGGACAGTTGGAGCTGAGCTCAAACTCCTAAACTTTAAGCCTGGGGGTAGATTAACAACCAGACTTTAAATCCATCACCAGTGCATACTGATTTTACTGATATTTGTGAAATCAGTAGCTCACACTAGAATATTCTCTCATGAGGTTTAGAAAAAACATCTGAATCTAACTTGTGGTTGTTTGGTCAGTTTAAACAACAAATGCTGATACATGACTTTTCAGACACATTTCAGGCAGGAAAACATGCCAGCGTAGAGGATTTGGTCATATTTAACTTCTAAATACTTATTTTAAGCATTTTCCCTCAGTACAAAGTTTGGATCAAATATCAAGCTAACATGACTTTTTGTTTAGTTTTGAGACCAACATAAAATACTGATAAAGAACTTTTTAACATAAAATGCTGATAAAGGACTTTTTTGGCCTCACACAGGCAGGAAAACATGTTAATGCAAAAGTTTACTTATATTTGATCAAAAATTGACTTTCCTCCTTCAAACATTTATGTTTCCTCTAATGCACAGTGTGCCTAATAAAGTGTCCAGTGGGTGTAAATGTTGATGTGTAATTTACTGCTGCAGCTTGTGATGCATTCACAGTTCATCTCCTTCTGTAGCAGTCATGCTGAGGACTGTTTCTCTTCACTGACCTCTTACTCTTTTGTCTTACTGTTTGTCCGGTTGCTGACATCATCGTCTCAGGTGATGTTACACAATATTTCTGATGTTACTTTGGTTTTATGCTTCCAAACAAAGTTGTCAGCTTCAGCCTGTCCCTGTGCTTTAAAGGGGCTAAAGCTGTTTTTGAGCTGCTCCTAATTTATCTGATGTCCCAGTATGTCTGAGTTCACCCTCTGATTCCTGATATCAGCTCCAACAAAGAGGAAAACAATCAAGATTTTTCAAATCCAATTTACTGTATTGTGCACACATTCTTGTTATTCCAACATCAGACACTAAAAATAAGTTCTGAAACAGGAAGCATGGCCATTCTATTAATGCCAGGGAGTGTGACCCAAATAACTTCATCACTGAACTATACTACTACAGCTATATATATTTAGGAACAGCACTGTGCAAAGGATGGTCCAGGACATGGATGATGACTGCTGGCTACTGGGTAAGAAAGTTTATTTATTTATTAAATTATTTATCTGTGTATTTTTCAGAAAATGTCCATACTCTATTACTGATTGCTAACATGTGGGGCAATGTGCTTTTCATTCAAGCCGACAGGGGGCTACCAACTTCTGCCATGGCTGATGACTCCGGTGCATAGTCCGGCCAATGATTAGGGAAGCAGCCTCCAACTGGACACACATCAGGACACAAGGCCACCTTCTGCTATACAGTCCCCCCAAGATATGCAGGATCAAAGTGGTGTGCTGCATCCTCAACAATATAGCCATGAGGGCCGGGCTGCGTGTTGAGGACCATGAGGATCACAGTGACTCAGGGGATGAAGAACAGGAGCCACCTGCCCCTCTGGTTGATGTGCAGGAGGATGGGGGCAGGCGTGTCAGATAGCATATTATTCAGAATCATTTCCATTAATTACATGCTGTGTTTTATATGAAGTATTCTGCTTTACAACATAATAGTACACCTAGTTTCTGTTATGCCACATTTTTCTTTGGTTTGGGGCTAAGAAAAATAGACCAGACTTTCATTAATATAGTCTGCTGTGTTTGTCTCTGTGACCATTCCCCAACATGAATAATTTGTCTAAATAAGGTCTTATAAATACCCCGCTTTGACCACTTATTGGTCATTTGAGTATTTTCTGCATTTGTTTTTGCTATTTCAATGACAGAGGCCAAAAATAAAAGTAAACAGGATGAACAACAGAAAAAGACAAAAATATTTCAACCAAATTCTGGCCAAGCACTGAAGCGAGAGTTGTGTGGGGGGAAGTGGTGGTGTCCTCTGGATGGGTGACCAGTGGATCATCTAAGCAAGGTTGGCTATTAATTTATGCTAGCCTGTGATATTTTTTTGACATACTAACCCAAGTTAAACATATGACACATGCTGCATACAGAAATGAACATTTTTAATATACATACCTTGATGATCTTATGAAACACACTTACCCATGTCTTTCTACGGTGGCCCTGAGAGCTCACAGCGCTGCAAATTCAGACAACACATGCAAAAAGACAAAACACCGGCAAATGATGAAAACATCTTCATCAACTTGACAACACATGTGCAGCATTTAGAAAAACGCGCTGCAAAGACCACAACACAACACATTAAAAAAACGCGCTGCAAAAGCCACAACACAACACATTAGAAAAACGCGCTGCAAAGACCACAACACAACTAATTAGAAAAACGCGCTGCAAAGACCACAACACAACACATTAGAAAAAGCGCGCTGCAAAGACCACAACACAACACATTAGAAAAAGCGCGCTGCAAAAGCCACAAAGAAGAAGAAGAAGAAGAAGAAGAAGAAGACACTGAAAAGTGGCCTGCGATCCGAACACCGCGCTTTGCTCCACACTCCAGTCCAGTAGGTGGCGGTAATGCACCTTTCAGCTGGTTGCCAACCGCCATTAAACCCAAAGAAGAAGAAGAAGAAGAAGAAGAAGAAGAAGAAGAAGAAGAAGAAGACACCACGCTTGTGCTTATCGCGGATGTTGACAGCCCAACTGAGAACTCCCTTTTCATCAGCGGTGTTTCAAAATGAGATGAAAAGTAAGTGGTTTTGATTTATTTCAACATTGTGATCGCATGGTTAAGATATTAGCCTATTGCAGTGAATTGCTGTTAAACTATCGTTAGCCTTTAGCTTATGATTAGCCCGCCAGTTCGCATAACCTGATAAATAATATAATTCACTTTGGAACCATAGACTGTATATCGTGTGAAGCACGCTGTTAGCTCGATATAGTTACTATCAGAACCCTTAATAGGGGAAAAGTAAGTTATACTCCCGTGGGTTTTGCTGACTTTGGCTAATAAAATGACTTTGAAACATAACTGGCGACTAATCGCAAATTGAAGGCAACTAGCACTGGTTAACACTGGATAACTTGTCTGTGCAGATAAAGGAAGATCAGGCCTAATATTGACATGCAGTTGGACGAAATATATCTGTTCCCATGACTGTTTCTTATGACTACTGTACTAGAATTCCAATGCAGTCAGGGTACAATTGTGTAATGTTAGGTTTAAACTTTTGATATGTTTTAAGCTACACTTAGCCTTCACATTGTTTCTTTTTCCCTTTCCCAGGAAATGTATTGTCCATATTGTGGAGTCGCACTGGGTGGACATATTGGATGCTTTTGTGGCTCCTGTGGCAGCAACATTCAGTTTTTGGCACCTTTACAAGAAGATGGTATGCTTTTCCCTAAAAGTCAAGTATTTCACGACACTTGGGGTTTCATGTGTTATTTGTGCATGATGTGGTAGCATAGAAAATAATTTCATCAATTTATATACATGTTATTGAGCTCAAATATATTAACAAGTTAATCCAGGGGATTTCACATGATAAACAGAATTAAACACAAATATATTGCATGTAGAGTGAATTATTTGTTAGGTAAAAGTTTGGTATTAATTATCTTTTTTAATGTGTGACTGTTCTTAGTTATGCGTTTTTTATCCCTGCACTCTTCTCTTTTAATGACTGATTTTTAAACTGTTTTTTTTTTTTATTATGTGACTGTTTAGTGTCTCTTGGCACCTGGAAAAGCGCTCTACAAATTAAATGTATTATTATTGTTGTTGTTATTATATCCTGTATGCATTGCATGCAGTGTTAGATGCTAGTTCAAGTTTTTCCTATTGTTGTTCATGCTGTAGTTGTTCACACATTGAGCATATTAAATATCTACACATTTATGCAATGAACAGTTCACTGTTTTTTTTCCTTTTTTTCTGTAGATTTCTCTCATTTCATTTCTAATGTCCCTATTCTCTTTTCCCTTCAGAACCAGCATCTGATGAAGTCACAGAGGCAGAGCTTATCCATAATTATTTCTCAGAGGGCCACACATATGAGGTTATCCTTGATTTTCTTGAGAAAAAAAACATTGTCCTGAGTCTGAGCACCTTAAAGAGGAGGCTAAAGGCAGGAGGCCTAACTAGGAGGACAGACTACACTCCCATTGCCACTGTGCAAGCAACTGTTGCCCATGAACTGAGTGGCTCAGGTCAGCTGTTGGGTTACAGAGCTATGTGGCAGACATTGCAACAGAAGCATCACCTGACAGTTAAGAGAGATGATGTGAGAAAGACACTTTCCAGGCTGGATCCATCGAGAGTTCAACTTCGCTCTCTACGCAGGTTTGTCCGGAGAGGATACGTCACAGCAGGACCAAACCAAGTGTGGCATGTTGATGGCTATGACAAACTAAAACCCTTCGGTATTGCCATCAGTGGCTGCATCGATGGCTTTTCGAGGAAAGTTATGTGGCTCAAGAGTGGTAGCACTAATAATGATCCAGGGATCATTGCGCAGCATTATATGCAGTGTCTATCAGAGTTTGGCCATCTTCCAGCCCGCCTTCGCACAGACTGTGGAACTGAAAATGGCACTATGGCAGCCATTCACTGTGCATTAAGATCACAACATACTGATGACTTTGCAGGAGCCCTCAGTCACATGTATGGTACATCAACTGCAAACCAAAGAATTGAGAGTTGGTGGTCCTTCTTTAGGAAACAAAGGTACAAGCCTTTTAAGGTCTTTTCCAAGAAAATATTTATATGTATATTTATGTGTATATTTATAAACTGCTACATAGTCGGTCCTGTATTTTTTTCAGTTGTGTCTACAATCTGTAAGAATAACAGATAACATAGGATTTTCTTTTTCATTCATATCATTTCTCCTGTTTATACTGAACACAAAAGAGACCCCTTGCTAACATGCCTCCAAGGTACAGGGTACTCCTCTGTACAAAAAAGACTCAAAAGTTTTCTGTTACTTATCTGAGGTTTTCAGCATTCTGTCTTATTGGCCAGTATTATACAGTTGTAATGATTACAGCTATGTAAATCTGTTTTAATGTTCATATTGGCACCTGACAGAGACTTGAAAAGTCACGAACCTGTCTTTTAAGGATTTGTCCTGTGAGCAACATAATTTTGATTAGATTTATTTAACACCTGTGACCTGGTGTTTTTATTTGCTCCTATTTTGCTATGTGAGGTTATTGTTGTAGAAATAAGCAATTTAATATTAGAAAAATGTTTGTAGAAACTAGAAGGGAGACAAGAATCAAATAATGGAAACAATGCTGGATTAGAGCCAGGCTTGTTTTTTTAAAATAATACTTTTAGTAAGCATTTGTTATAGAACTCATTTCCTTATTAAAAAAAAAGTTCAGCACTGTGGTAAAACATTGTGTATTTTGTCATTCCACCATTAGGACTCAGTTCTGGATTGAAGTCTTCAGCGACCTCAGAGAGGCACACCTTTTCAACGGCACCCATGAGCACAAGTGCTTACTGCGGTATGTGTTCCTGGACATCTTGCAAAAAGAGCTTGATGAGTACAAACAACTTTGGAACAATCACACCATCCGACCTGTTCGTCAATCTTGTTGTCCATCTGGCAAACCAGAAGCCATGTACCACCTTGCTCACAGGTTTGTATTTAACCCATGCAATGTGACCATGTTCAGTAAATGTTAGATTGCAATTTCACTCATATAAGTTTAAAGACATGTGATTAGAATGGAAATCATGTATTAAACAACAGAAGCTTCATTTCACACCAAATCTTCATTGTCAATGTGGTAAGAAAAAACGTGAAATTATCAACTTCAATACTAAAAGGTGCCTTGTGGTAGCAGCAAATATGAGTACCGTAATTGACTTAAAAGAGCTGCTGGCAACCTGTGGCTGATTTCTGTTATCAGAAATGTATGGTCTTAGTTTAACATTTATGGCAGCTCATTTATTGTAGTTTTAGTTCAAATACTTATCTAGCATTTTTTCAGCACATTTGGAGGCTTAAATCATTTTAATTTGTGATGATTTCATTCATTGTTTTCATTTCTGACTGGCCTTAGGTTTGGTGGAAGGGAATGTGGATTCCCAGTGCTCCAAGAAGCCCTTCACCAGTTTGATGGCATTCTGCCAGCTCAACATAGTCTGTGTGGTGATGAAAATCTCCAGATTCATTTTGCAGACCTGGAGAGACAGAGTGCACTGGTTCCACCAGTCAACTGGACAACTGCTGTTCATAATTACATCTCACTTAAAAACATGTCTTCACTTTAGAGACATCCATTCCTGCATGGTCCTGCAGCATTCTTTCTTTTGTTAACTCTGCCACTGGGTTGCTTGATCTGCCATATGCAGGGAATATTCATGCTGTATGAACTGTATTTTGATGTTTTGCACTTTGCAATTATCTGCAATAAAAGTGTTAAGGAAAAGCTGATTATGTTGTTGTTGGGCAAGGGAACACAGACACAGAAAAATTTATGTATGACCTACATAAATAGGCACTTTTAGTCTGCAATGAACTGTGCCATTTGCTGGCATGTGGCTTTTGTTGTATTTATATTTTGTGCATGTTTCATGTGCATGTGTGCAATTTAAATAAATGCAATGTGTAATACAAAGAGCAAGGGAAAGACTTGAGAATTAGACTTTAGAAATATACCCTTTAACCTGGGATTTTAAAAAAAAATTAAAAAAAAAAACCTGGTTTAAACTGAAAAAAATTTAAAAAAAAAAAAGAGAAAACTCGAATATGTTCAATATAATGGTCAAAACACAATTAACAACAATCCAAAACTTGTATAAAAATACCCATCTGTACTTATTATAAAGCTGGGGAATGATCACAGCTAAAATAAACCTAGAAAATACAACTCAAATGGCCAAAATAATGGTCAAGGAGGGCATACGAGTTAAGGAAGCCCAAACCCTGGGGCGTCTAGTATGCCAAAATCCATGGCTTCCTGAAAGGCTTCATAGGTGTGTGAAATCGGAAGTTTGATTGTGTTGGCACACACATTTGCCACAGGAAAGCGCCCCTCTGGAAAGCTATCTGTGGCTGTGGCTTTATTGATGTAGAAGGAACTTCCCTCAGCCCAGTTCCAAACATGAGGATGTCTTCTAACGACAGGCTTGCCTCTTTTTCTAGGAGGAGAGAGGAGGGAGCACAAGACAAAGAAGATGTTTGGCTTTTGATTTTAAGAACAGATTTTGTCAGACAGCAATTTCTGAAACTTATTCTCTTATGGCTACTTTTGAATCAGTGTAGACATTAGCTATCAGCTGTAAGAACTTTATTTTATATCTCACTGATAGTTGCAGTGATGATTCTGAATACTTCTAATAATTATAATAACGGTTAGCACCTTCAACATAGAGCAGATAGTCTCGCCAGTAGTTCAGTGCTCTGGTCTCCTCCTGACGCATGGTGCTACCAGGTGGACTGAGCTGCACGTGAAACAAGTTCTCCAGAGCATCAGCTGTCAGTTTGGTGTCAGTGTAGCACATGAATGGCATTAACAGAGTAGGATGCTGTTCCAGGGCATTGAGGAAATCAAGAGTTGCAAGTCCCTCCTTGAACCTACAAAACATGCAGATTGACAGACAATTAAAAAAAAAAAAACATAATAATTGTGAATATGTGAACAATTACTGGAGGATATATAATTTTCCATGTAAAAGTTATTAACATTATAACAACTCCTAGTTATTATAATAATTAATAACAAATTATAGCTATTTTACAAGGACAACTAGAGAAATTGCATTTCCTTACAGCAAATGTGTTGTGTGTATAATGTATATATGTACTATGAAAAAAAATGTTGAAGGCCCACCAAATAGACAATATATATAATACCTCTGGATGGCAAGATTGTTTCGGTAGATGAAATACCACTGAATGTAATCATCTTTGACTTTCTTCTTGTCATCCAGTGTCCTCATGAAACGATAACAGCCTGCTGTCTGAAGCATGCTGGAGTGTTTGTCTGTGAGTCTCTGGAGTTCCTTTAGTGATGTACAGTTATTTATCTAGTGTAAAAAATAAAGCAATGACATTTTCACTACAGCAGTTAAACACCACATTATATGTATACAAATGACTGAGGCTGGGACCACTCATCAATTTTAAACAGTGGTTGGTAAGGCATTTGTTTGGATTTCTCTCTGGTGGTCAGATTAACACATCAGTAACAGGAAGACAGGATTATCTACAAGCCTTTTCCCAACACTTACCTCAAGGAGTGCCTTCCTGACTTCATCATCAGGGATATCCTCAACTGTAGCCTCAATTGTTTTTACTTTTCCAACGAGGTACAGGAAGAGGTTTGGGGAGAGACAACGAGGCCCTGGACCGCCATGTACAACAGACACATAATCATTCTTCCAATTTGGAAGTATTCTCCAAAGCTAGAAAATGCCGATATAGCAATGTCAGGACTAATCAATTTCCAAAATTGTATAAATGTGAACAAATAGGATTACCTTTACTATCGAATGAGAGGTATTTGGAATGATCTTTGCCGTCAAATACTCGTCTTGTCTTCATGGCATCAATCAAAAGAGTGAGAAACTCTCGAGTTGGCCCACCGGTGTCCAAAGCTTCTTCACTCTGCCCAACATCATCTGTGAATCTCACCCTCATGGCGAAAGTAGGGTTGCGTGGATCTCTTGAACCCTCTTAAGGCACCATCCCAGACATTGGCCCGGCTAATGTTAAATCTGCTGCAGGAGCTTTTGTTCAGCTTCACAGACAAATTGGAGACCACATCTGCAGACCACATCTGCAGCAGTCAGTTCATCTGTGGCTGTAAAAGAGAAGCAAATAGTCAGTTAAAAGCAAGAAAAGCTCTGCCATTTTGTTGCTGTGTGGATTATTTAAACTGAGTAAGACTTTTTTTCTTAGATGTATGTTTTTTTTTTAATCATGAGTAAGCTATCCAGCTTCACTGGATAGATGATAAGCATAATTCAAACGTGATGATCTTTATTAAGTAATAGATTTTAAGAGGTCCATATGACCATATTCTTCTGCAGAGGAAAACCAGCTTGACAGTTCTTTCAAGATTTAATAAATCATAGGACAAAACTGAAAGCAACTCCAAATGTCTAAGTTGGTTTGAGACAATATATATCTTATCTGAGAGTTGAAAAAACAAGAAAGGCTTAAGGTAAACAACTACGTGCTGATAGTACCTGTGTTCCTTTGGCAAGTTCTCTTCTTCTTCTTCCTCACAATCCGAAGAACTGCTGTCAATGATGACAGGTGCATAGATATTGGTGTATGTGCTGTGGAAGGAAGGTACACAAATATTTGTCTTTTGAATTAAACAATGGGATACATGTAATCTAGAAAGTATTCTGATACTGTTTATGACTGACTTGTAAAGGTCATTTGAAGTGTGCTGATCTTCTGCGCTGGTTGCCTGTTCCTTGTGCCTTGTCACACTCTTGGCCTGTATCATTGATCGCATTAAACATCACAGCACAATGAAAGTAAGAACATCACATTCATAATCTGAGAACAAACACAACAAGTGCAAGTTAAAATAGAATATTTCATACCTGTTCATAAGATGGATGAGATGTTGTTGACCTAAAAAAAATACAAGGATTTAAAAATTACTGTCACTGTGTTGCAGACAACATAAAATGCTTTCTGAAACATACTGACATTCATATCGCTGGAACAGGGACCAAAACAACGTGTTAGTAGAAATTTTACTTACCACTGACTACACTCTGGTGTACTGCACTCAGGACTTGTCCATAGCTGCCAAGTTAAAACATCAAACCCTTACTTACTCATAGCCTTAACACTGAATCTTAATACTCTATATCCTTATTCTCATAACTGTTGTCCAGAATTTTTGTTACAATAGCTGAACTGTACAGCACAGACATCGAGAACAAATCAATCCCTGAGATGTACCTACCACTGTGTCAGAAAGAGGTGACATATTGGGTGGCACCCTAACAACAACCTCATCATCCTCCTCTTCCTCCTCCTCCTCATCTCTGTCACCTTCCAAAAGATTTTGTGATCACTTTCCATTTAAAAATGCATGCCCAAATAACTTGCTAAGCAGCAAAACTGTAGCTAGAATCCAACAAACTCAAACCACTAATCGCAAAAATAATCTAAAGTGTTTTACATGTTAACTTAAAAAAGGGGCAAAGGCCCACATAACATTTGCTGTGATATTTTGGGATGTCAAATGTAATCTAAGTAAAATAAATGTGAAAATATTTGTACAGGCCTGGATAGCACTGATATCCACTGAGCCATAAAATATTTTATTTTGAGCACTACCGGTTGTTTTGAAGCCAGAAACTCTGAGCACTTTCATTCACTTTAGGGGTATTTTTTCTCATAAAGATTTGTAAACAGAACAATGTGTTTTCAAACACATTCAGTGGTCATACTGTCATTTTTTGTCTAAACAGCAGCAGAGAAACTTAAAACATACAAAAAAAATTATGTTTAGGAAGATGCAAATGAAATCACTATTGTTAATATATCAGTCAAAAATGTCTGCGTTTCAATCAGAGGATCTTAACTTTTTTTGAACAGTATATATTGTCTTTCAATACTTACTATTTAACAAGTCTTCAAGGGTGCAGATGTACAATGTGATCCTTTGATATGCTTTTCCAATGGCCTCTTTGTACTTTTCAATTGTAAAGGGTGTCTCAGTCCCAGGGATATGTTTTATCTGCGAGCCATCAGGATAAAGCAAGACATATTTTCCATCTCTCATGTCTTGGTTGAAATCTTTTAACTTTTTCCAGGCAGCTGCCAAAAGTTGCTCTGATGACCACTGAGGCTCAACATGTAGAGGTAGAGTTTTCCCTCTTATGGGCTTAAAGCCATGCTTGGTCTTGACCATCATCCCAACAGAAATCTAGATGAGAAATCAGAGGCAGAAGATTGGACTATTGTGTCAGACAGTGCAACTTAACAGCATCAAGCAACAATATTTACTTACCTTGACTGTTTTCATTGATTTCTTTTTGGATTTTGAAAATGTCTTCCTCTCAATTTCTTTTAGCTCTCTGTATCTCATGAACTGATGCACAGCTGACTTCCCTGGGATGGAACATGTATCAGTCCCTGAGAGGGAGAGAGACAGAGACAGAGAGAGAGAGAGAGAGAGCGAGAGAGAGATTACAATGCAATACAGTAAATAATAACCCATACAGGCAGTTAAGTAAGATAATATAAGCTCTGGGCACAATCTGAGCTGACCAATGGTCTTCACCTGTAGTCCCAGATACTGTGGAAGCTGCATCGATTATAAAGCCGATTTCTCGGCCACAGGAACGGCAAAATTTTGGCGAGTTATCCAATCCGACGCCACAGAATGGACAATACATTTCTGAAATTTCTGATCTGAAAAAAGATGTTCAGATACTACGTTACGTTGTGAAAATTCTGGGTACCTTTAGTGAATAACTATATCCAGCTAACAGCGTGCTTCACACGATATACAGTCTATGGTTCCACAGTGAATTATATTATTTATCAGGTTATGCGAACTGGCGGGCTAATCATAAGCAAAAGGCTAACGATAGTTTAACAGCAATTCACTGCAATAGGCTAATATCTTAACCATGCGATCACAATGTTGAAATAAATCAAAACCACTTACTTTTTTACCTCATTTTGAAACACCGCTGATGAAAAGGGAGTTCTCAGTTGGGGTGTCAACATCTGCGATCAGAACAAGCGCGGTGTCTTCTTCTTCTTCTTCTTCTTCTTCTTCTTCTTCTTTGGGTTTAATGGCGGTTGGCAACCAGCTGAAAGGTGCATTACCGCCACCTACTGGACTGGAGTGTGGAGCAAAGCGCGGTGTCTGGACGTGTGCGTCACTTTTCAGTGTCCCCTGTAAAAACTTCCGTTGTGTTGCGTTCCATTTGCAGCGCGTTTTTCTAATGTGTTGTGTTGTGGTCTTTGCAGCGCTTTTTTCTAATGTGTTGTGTTGTGGTCTTTGCAGCTCATTTTTCTAATGTGTTGTGTTGTGGTCTTTGCAGCGCTTTTTTCTAAATGCTGCACATGTGTTGTCAAGTTGATGAAGATGTTTTCATCATTTGCCGGTGTTTTGTCTTTTTGCATGTGTTGTCTGAATTTGCAGTGCTGTGAGCTCTCAGGGCCACCGTATCTTTCCCCTCAGGCCAACAATTTGCTCAGGCTGGAGGGCCTGCTGAAGATCTGTTAGAGGTTATTCCTGGGCTGCCCCCCCACCAGTAGCAGATGCTTGGTTGTGGTTGTATGAAATCTTTTCTTTGGATCTTCAGATCATGCCATCTTCTTTGCACTCTGGAGAAGAGCGTTTGCCCACTGACTGCACTGACACAGTGGGATATAGATTCCCATATGAGACTCCTCTCTGTTGCTGTGAGATATTTAGACTGGAGTTTGTATGTTTGTCTCTGCACCTCATCAGTGAGGACTCTAAGTTCAAGGTCTGTAAATTTCTGTTTTCTTTCTCAGTGTTCTGCCATCGTTGTGTCAACTGTGATCTTGGAATAAAGCCACCAATATGCCTTGTGGCTTATTTCAATCAGAGGCACAAACTGCGCTCAGCTGCCAAACTGTGTGGGCGTGTTAGTGGCGGCATACGATTAGAGCAAATACTTTTGAGGATGTGGCACTAAAACAGGGCAGATTGCATGAGCTAATTCTGTGCAAATAATGGCGCTATTATGAGGGGCAATCCATTCTTTGTAGATCTGGCCCTTTATTTTGAAGTATATTACCAAAGAACACAACTCAGGCAGGGATTAATATTTTACATTTGACCTTTGAATTTTGCATTTTAGATAATTGGTGATCATTACAAAACTGTGGCCTCCTGTTTTTGACAATGAACTGTAGGAGTGCATCCTGCCACTAGAGGGCCATGCCACTGCCATGTCCATGTGACCTCACTTTCTTCGGGACTGATGTTAATCTGACTTTGATTATAAACTACCACAGCAGGCCACTTTATTAGGTACACCTTGCTGGTTGCAGGTTGGACCCCCTTGACCCTCAGAGCTCCTTAATTCTTCATGTCATATATTCAACAAGGTGCTGAAACATCCCTCAGAGATGTTGGTCCATATCTCCATGACAGCATCACACAGTTGTTGCAGATTAGTTGGTGATGAGAATCTCCTGTTTCAGCACACCACAAAGTTGCTCTATTGAATTGAGATCTGGTGACTCTGGAGGCCACTCATTGTCATGTTGAAGAAACCAGTCTGACATGATGAGAGCTTTGAAGGAGTCTCCATCAGAAGACGGTCCACTGTGGTCTTAAAGGGATGGACATGGTCAGCAGCGGTGCTCAGGTAGGCTGTGGGGTTTAAACCATGCTCAGGTGGGACTATGGGGCCCAAAGTGGGCCAAGACACCACCATCAAACCACCAGCAGCCTCAACCACTGATCCAAGGCAGGATGGACCCATGGGTGTCTCCTGAAGATGATGCTTCCCTTAGAAGATTATAGAGCCTCAACCTTCTCATGGATATCAGAGAAGATGTCAGCTTAATAAAGAGCAAACCTGAAATCACAACCTGCCAGGGCTCAGCCAAGACCCTACCAGGGAAGTGGGGGAGTTTGTGTATCAGTATCTGTTCAGAGTGTCCCCTGATGTGGTCTTCTGCTGCTGTAGACCATCTGCTCCAAGACTGGAAGTGTTTTTAGAAATAGTTCTCTGTAGGCTGAAACAAATGCTTCATCGAGTTCCTGTTTCCTTTCTATCATGTCCAACCACTCCAAACATTCTCCTCTGACATTAATAACACATTTTAAGCTGTTTACTGAATGTTTTCTCTTTTTGAGACCATTTTCTGTAATTTACAAGGATGCTTGTGTTTGCGTTTGACCTTCAACAGGTCATCCTGACTATGCTACATGTCTAAATGCATTGAGTTGCTGCCATGTGATGAGGAGATTACTGATTATAGTAAACATATTGAAGCTTTTTAAAGCTGTCCCAATATTTCGTATTTCAAAATAAGTCAGTTTTATTTCGATAGGAAATTTGTCCCATCTCAATGCAAACAATGGAAATGACTAATTGTACATTTTTTTCCAGAATGACATCTAGAAATTGGAGAATGCATAAATACAAGGCAGAATGACAGAGCAAAGAAAATTGTGGTTATAGTGGGCCTCAATGGGACGTTTTTTGTCCTTTGTTTACCTAAAGGGTAGTAAATTCCACATGGAATTTTTACCTTTCTGTTTCATTTTGGATTATAAATATATGTAATGTAAATGAAATAATGAACGCATTTATCAGTTTAATAAATACTGTACATTCACCGGTGTATAAAACATTTTATTATGTGTAGCAATTAGAAATTTGGCAGCGTTAAATCTGAAAGATTTAGTTGTTAAATTATTAATTATTGTCAACTAACAATTCACTATATTGTTCTCGTTGGGGCACCAGCCTTTTAGTAAGGCAGACCTTAATTTAATTAATTAATTACCTATTTAACTCCTTAAATAAGGTAAACTAATCAAATCAAATTTTATCAATCTCAAAATCTTAAGACAGAGTTCTCGCTTCAGGGACACTGAGTGCTGAAGAACTCCAACAGAGAGAGAATTTGAAAACATTCATTCATTCATTTTCTATACTCGGCTATCTCTTTCGGGGTTGCGGGGGGCTGGAGCCTATCCCAGCTATCATCGGGCGAGAGGCGTGGTACACCCTGAATCGGTCGCCAGTCGATTGCAGGGCCACATAGAGAGACGGACAACCATTCACGCTCACACTCATACCTAAGGACAATTTAGAGTGACCAATTAACCTAATGAGCATGGTTTTGGTCTGTGGGAGGAAGCCGGAGTACCCAGAGAGAACCCACGCATGCACGGGAAGAACATGCAAACTTCACACAGAAAGACCCTCCCAACCCGGAATCGAACCGGGAACCTTCTTGCTGTGAAGCACGTGCTCTATCAGCTGCGCCACCGTGCAGCCCAAGCTGGAAACAATTATCACACATTTATTAAAATGAAAATAGTTACAATGCATAAAATAAAGGGTAGATTATAGGTGAAATGAGAATAAATAATCAGTTTGAATGGAAATAGTGGTTAAATCAGGAACCTTAAAATGATGGTGAGTGAGTATATGCCTAAAGGATAACTATAAGCTATACGAAAATATGTGAGGAATCTCGGCTAACAGTTGGATTAAGTCAATCTAATGTCAGAACACCTTTTTAAGTCTAAGAGGGCATCAAACCTCCTTTTAAGTACAGAGTAACTGGACATTTGCCTACTTGGTCGTGGAGGACTCGTGGTATGCTCCGAGGCTCAGAAGGTCCAGGCTACAGGTGGATCAGGTCAGACTGGTGTTGGATCAAGTTGGTTTGGGTTGGTTCGGATTGGGAAGCTGAACAGCAGATCTGTGGTCCGAGTCTCACCAGCGCCCACAGATCCTTCTGGACCTTCTGGCCCCTCCAGCAAACGCAGAGACTTTGAAGTGGGCTGCGGCTCAAAAACTCTCAAAAAGGTTTTGACGAGAATAAAAATCTGATCTGCGTGAGTCTCTTTAAGCACGTCACTGACCAGGTTAACGATGTCTCACAGACAACTAAGCGAGATCAAAAATCAAAAATAATGCTATGCAGGCTTTTTGATGAGGATTGGAGTATTCAGATTTTAAAGATAAATCTGAATGGAAAAACTTGTTAAGCTGCGGATCAAAGTTGCTCACTTAACAAAAATTACAGAAGTATACGCATCGGCATAAGAAAAGAAACTACACATGTCTACAAGGCAGAGGCCTAACGGTGTGGTCAAAAGTGATATAGGAGCGGAGCAAGGGAGCGGAGCATATCTGTATAAAAAAGTAACGAGAGCGTAACGAGAAAAGAAGAGGGCGAGAGAGTCGACAAAGCGGAGTTATAAGGCCCATTAGAGGGGCGGATGATGATGTCATATGACGACTCGCCTATATTCCATTACAATTAAGTTTTAAATTTAATGAACGAACTACTCATATCACTCGACTCATCATAGGTATAAGGTCTTAAACGACACATGAACAAAATGATAAGAGGATGATATCAGACAATTCTAACACATTAGTAATGACACACAGTAATTAAGGCACAGTTACTGTCATACTTGTGACTCACAAAAATTTTGCTGTGTACAATGATGAATAAAATAATATCAACTGATAGGCACTGTTAGAATATATAGTAGCACATATTGATTACATTGTCAATAAGTTCTGATAACTGTTGCAGAATATATGAACATGCCTACAGTTGTGCTTTACCAACAGAAGTCGCTGGGTGGAGCTGTTGGTCCTTTTTTACAAATTTTACAGAGAATTACTATTTTACTCAGGAAAATGGTATGAAGTCTGTTGAAAGGACATTGGAATGTACGTCACACACTGACTTCAAATCAATACACAGTTTATGATTTGGAACCTTAATATCAGTTCTTTAAGGATCCTTTGCAATCTGATGTTGTTCTGAATACTTTGGGATGCAGGAAATTGTCCAGATCCTGGGGGACCTAATGGGGAAATTTACGACCTACAGTTGCAAGGGACAGGTCGCCATTCACGGAGAGATGGGAAGATTAGGATTGTTTACCCATGTTTTTTTAAATGTGACTGGTCCCGTAAATCTGAAAAGGTGAAGAATCGTTCAGAGGGGAGTTTCAGCGACTGGCTGGCGCCAGTTGGAGTCTCGACAAATCAGATGCCGCTTGATTCTTCCCGATGTGTCGGAGAGTATCCTAAATCAAAGAGAGTGTTTGGTCCTGGAGAGTGCATATGGTGGGTCATTCGTTAGTCGTGCCAACAACAGGAATCAGGAACAATTTACGATTTGAGCTGTTGGCTTCGTAGGACACAGAGGGGGGGGAAAGAGGCCCAGAGAGACATTTGGGGAATTAACAAAAAGAACTCCCCTTTGCTTTTCTTGTTTAATGTTTCTGATGCTATGTATGCATACAATACAAATATCTATTACAGATATATCTATCCATATCTGTATAATATATGCATCAGTGTAATAACGGTATTTATCAGTGCAATACATATATTAATCAGTATTATACACATATTTTATCAATTCAACGATATATTTCTGAGTGTAGTAAATATATTGATCAGTCTGCAGATGGTTCTTAGAGTTCAGGTGTTTATCAAGTAAATAAATTCAGGAAACATTTATTAAATTTTGATTATTTCAGTCTGTTTTGTTCAGAACAATCAACTGTTCATAGGTGACATCAGTAGAATGATGATCAGCTGTTTTCTGTCAGCACAAACAGATGTCTCTTCAGGGGTTGCTGCAGAGGACAAGATGTCTTAGGTCTCTGAATTCTCTGCGGGTTTGGACTCTGGAGGACACAGAGACGCTGAACCAGACCACACACTAAACCCCGGATAGAGGGGCTCAGTGAATGTGGTCTCTGGTGTGTGGAGGTGGATCAGTTCGTCAGAAGAGACGTCATAGAAGGACAGAGATCCAGCAGGAACATCCACATACACCCCGACTCTACCAGAGGATGAAGAGGAGGAGGAGTCGGAGGAGTCAGCAGAGGAAGGGAAGGAGGAGGGGGAGATGGATGTTTCTCTGTAATTGTGAAGGACAGAGTAACTAAGACCAGAGCATCTCAGACTCCAGGACTGATCATTCCATCCAAACAAACATTCTTCTATGCGTCCTGTCCTCTTGATTCTTCTGTAGCTCACTACTACATAAACATTTCTGCTCCATTCAACCTCCCAGTAACAACGACCGCTCAGAGCAGACCTGCACAGCAGCTGAGGACCTTTAAATCTGTCTGGATGATCAGGATATGACTGAAGCTCGTCCATATGTGTCACCAGCTTCTTGTCTTCAGACAGTCCGAGTCCTCTGCTCATGGTGTCTGTGTCCACCTCCAGCTCACAGGCCCCTGATGGAGAGAAGGAGAAACATCACAGCAGCAGGTCATCATCTGATCATCTATAATCATCTGACAGTTCCATAATGGAAATATTTCACTAATCCATCTGGGGAGTAGCCCTGCAAAAATGTTTTCAGGGGCATAAACTTCAAAAACAACAGCAGCTTGTGATTGGATGATCATTTGGCTCATCACACTCATCACAGACCAGCCCATATCAAGCAGCCTTGCTATGACGTAGCATATGTAGCAGCTAAACATAGTGGCTAATTACTTACAAGGGCAAAGAACAGTTAATGGCCACTAGCCGTAGCAGCTAACTGTTGTTAGATCAGCCATTAACTGTTGTTTGCCCTTGTTAGCTGATAGCTTAACTACCTTAAGACTATGGTTTCACATTAATTTATACCACATAGATGTATCATTTACCATTTACACACGTGGACAAAAGTGTTGGTACCCTTCATTTAATGAAAGAAAAACCCACATGGTCACTGAAATAACTTGAAAATAAAAGGAATAACAATTAAAAAATTACTGAAAATCAGCTAATGAAAATCAGACATTGATTTTAAATTTTGGTTCAGAAGAAATATTTTAAAAAACAAAATAATGAAACTGGCTTGGACAAAATGATGGTACCCCTACAAAGGATTGAAAATGGTGTGACCATAGGGACATGTTAAACTAAGGTGTGTCCTGTAATTATCATCACAGGTGTCTCCAAGCTTGTAATCAGTCAGTCTGCCTATTTAAAGGCTGAAAAGTGGTCACTGTGCTGTTTGGTATCGTGGTGTGTACCACACTGAACATGGACCACAGAAAGCTAAGGAGAGAGCATCTCCATGCAGCTTGATGTTCCTGTGACTACAGCTGCACAGATTATTCAGAAGTTTAAGGTCCACAGGACTGTAGCCAACCTCCCTGGACGTGGCTGCAGGAGGAAAACTGATAAAAAAACTGAAGAGACGGAGAATACGAATGGAAACCAAAGAGCCCAGAACAACTTCAAAGAGATTAGAGGAGAACTCCAAGGTCAAGGTACATCAGTGTCAGATCACACCATCCATCACTGTTTGAGCCAAAGTGGACTTAATGGAGGACATCACTGTTGAAACCAAATCATACCAAAGTTGGGGTGCATCCAAAGTCCTTTTTGATAAGGAATCTTCCTAACTGAAGAAATGACCCGGAAGCATTTAAGCGTCGGCCATTATAAGTGCTGTTCGAATTCTCCAAAAGTTAAGGAAAGGAGGTCGTTGCTTCCTTTATTACCTCCTTTAGCTTAGGAAACACTGGACCATCCTTTCCGAAAGGAGATAAGAAAGGAACGCCCCATAATGCGGTAGGTGACGTGCGTGTATCGGCATCGTATGGAAACTTACGAGGGAGAAAGGACGAGTTTTGTGGGACTATCAAGATATTGGTGCGTTTTCCCATTTCCCAGTTCCCAGTTCCAAGGTTAATGGAAATCAAGCATATGTGGGATATATTAATCAATTATAATATAATATCATAATATATAATTAATATTATATATTAGATACCATATTTCTATCAAACTTCATTTATGAAGTAAATCATGCCTATAAAAAGACAGAACAATGGGGTTTCTAATAACGTTTAGCATATTAAAAAAACAATAAAAGAAGGAAAAATTAGGTATTTTACAATACTTAAAATATAGTAACACTGTTTAACAATGTGTGTGATGATATATGTGAATGAAACAGGGATAAAAGTCTTTCTGAAACATTTTTATGTTTTATCAGACTTCATTTTTTTTCCCGTGTGCTGTCAAAGATGTGAACATTTATAGAAGCTCTCACCTAACCTCACATCTGTGTGCAGGAAACACACACTGCATGACCAACGGACAAAACACCATCACAGGTCTGATCATGGATTGTTAATGTTAACAGGTAAAGCTGACACAAAACAACTCTGTGAGGTAGAGCAGATGACAAGACGCTTCTTGTAGTCCATTTTCAGAACACTGTAGTTCGTCGTGGTTTACCCACGCCACAAGAAATACTCTCACATAAATATGACACCAAAGTGAAAGTGCAGTCGAATTCCTCTTTACCGCAGTTCTCCCCTCCTTTCCTCTTATTCCTTCCTTTCCTTGACCCTGTGACGTTTTTTATCGGGGTTAAGGTAAAGTGGATAGGAAAGGACTTAGGAAGGACTATTCGGACCCACCCTTGGACTGGAATTTTCCGAAAATGTACATTGACTGACACGAACTAAAGGAGAACCCAGATGCAAAGTAGCTTTTGTGGTTCACAATAACCAGATTTTATTTTCCAAATACTGAGGAAACAGTTCCATGCAGGGATCAAACCCGCAAGCTTCATCTTGTTGGTCTGATGCTTTAACCACTAGCCCACACAGGAGATGATCAGCAGACGGAGATTCACAATCTTTGAAGACCAACAGCAGGGGTGAGAGCGGGGATCGAACCTGTGAGCCTTTGAACAGGAGCCCGATGAGAAGAGCACTCAACCACGCTGATGACACTCTCTCACTTGATAAACAGAGGCTTTCAGGAAAGCTTGGACTGGACTCACTCTTTGTCTGGCTCGCAGAGGTGTTCAGGAAGACTTGGACTAGACTCACTCTTTGTCTGGCTCGCAGAGGTGTTCAGGAAAGCTTGGACTGGACTCACTCTTTGCTTGGTGGCACAGAGGTGTTCAGGAAGACTTGGACTGGATTCCCTCTTTGCTTGGCGAGCAGAGGCGTTCAGGAAGACTTGGACTGAACTCATTCTTTGCTTGACAAGCAGGGATGCACCGGAAAGCCGGAAACCAGGCTGCCACCACTGGTCAGGACTCACAGACTGATTCTCAATGTCGAGGACGGGCAGGAGGGTCAGATACCAGGCAGGCCACCGCAGATCAGGATACACAGGCGGATTCTCAATGTCAAGGACAGGCAAGAGGATCGGATACCAGGCAGGCCATCACAGATCAGGATACAGGCGAATACTCAGCGCCGGAGACAGAAGGCGGGTTCAACAGCTGGGAGTCAGGCAGTCGGGAAAGCGAGCAACAGAAGCTAATTGATACCTTGCTGTCAAGCCGATAGTCAGGCGTTTATCGCAAAACCACGAACAGAACTTGTCGGCAACGGGTGATCAATCCGGAAGACAGGTCTGGAGTTCTAAGCATGAAGGCGAAGACAGTCTGACACTGACTGTGTGTGGAGCTGGGGTTTAAGTAGGTGGCCTGATTGCAGCAGATGAGGTGCAGGTGTGAGCAGGAGTGTAGGTGAGGTGAGTTGAGCTGATTAGGCTGCAGCAGGAATGTGGCAGGCTGAAGATTGAGACTGAGGCTTAGACTGAGATTGTGACATTGACAAGCCACAAAGCTTCTGGGAGAATGTCCTTTGGACAGATGAGACAAAACTGTAGCTTTTTGGTAAGTCACATCAGCTCTATGCTCACAGACACAAAAATGAAGCTTACAAAAGAAAGAACACTGTACCTACTGTGAAACAGTAGGTACAGTGCAGGAGGAGGCTCTTTTATGTTCTGGGGCTGCTTTGCTGCATCTGACACAGTGTGTCTTGAATCTGTGCAGGTACAATGAAATGTCAAGACTATCAAGACATTCTGGAGTGAAATGTGCTGCCCAGTGTCAGAAAGCTTGGTCTCAGTCACAGGTCTTGGGTCCTCCAACAGGATAATGAGCCAAAACACACATTTAAAAACACCAAAGAATGGCTCAGAACAAAACACTGGACTATTCTGAAGTGGCCTTCTATGATCCCTGATCTAAATCCTGTTGAACATTTGTGGAAGGAGCTGAAACATGCAATCTGGAGAAGACGCCCTTCAAACCTGAGACAGCTGGAGCAGTTTGCTCACGAGAACTGACCAAAATACTTGTCGACAGGTGCAGAAGTCTCATTGTGAGTCACAGATATTGCCTGTTTGCAGAGACTGCCTCAAAAGCTTGTGCAACAACACATTGAAGTTAAGGGTACCATCATTTTGTCCAGTTTCTATTAGTTTTTTTT